>JAGTTH010001845.1:0-13295 GCA_022606485.1 Agraylea sexmaculata
TGTACAAAAATACACAAATCTATTTTATTATGCTGAACCTCAATTCAAGGATCGGGATTAAATTTGCAGTGTAGTATTGAATACGAAATTTGGATTAAAAGGCATGCTTCGGTTGTTTATTAATATTTTTTTATAATTTATTAGACAATTTCAAATATATCTCAAAAAACTTTTCATGAAATAAAACTTTCTTCTTTCTTCTAAAATAAGATTTTCTTCTAAAGCAGCATAGATTTCTTAAATTATTTTAAAAAAACGTGTTAATACTTTAAGTCCACCTTCATTACATATCTCCATTTTACACAGAAACGTATACAAAATCATAGAATGAAACGCTATTTTCAAGTATTTTAAAAATGTTTAAAAACACACTTTTATATTCCTCCCTTACAATTTGATAAGTTATCACGTTTTTGGATTAAGCCGTCGATATATTGATATTATAAATATTAAATATTTTGAAAATATGTCCTTTTCGAAATGCATTCAGCAAAATTTCTAAAAAATGTACAGATTTTGAATGAAATTTAATATATTATATTTAAAAGACCCAAAAACATGTACGATATTATCAAATCGTAATTGACCGATAGACAGTTTTTTGTTAAATATGACAACGAAACTTCAAATCTTAATACCATAAGATCTGGAGTACCGCAAGGGAGTGTATTAGGTCCTGTTTTGTATCTAATATATACAAACGATCTCCCAACAACCAACAACACAACACTGGCTACATACGCTGACGATACCGTCATACTCGCTTCGGACAAAGATCCAACAGCTGCCTCACAATTCCTCCAGAAACACCTTGACGCAATACAGAAATGGCTTGAAGTATGGAGAATTAAAGTCAATCAAACCAAATCGACACACGTGACATTCACAAACAAAAAACAGACATGTCCACCAGTGAAAATCGGTGGGAAAAATATTCCACAAGAAGACTCGGCTAAATACCTCGGTATACACCTTGACAGAAGCCTAACATAGCAAAAACACATTAAGACAAAGAGACTTCAAATGGAACATAAAAAAAGACAAATGTACTGGTTGATTGGCAGACATTCCCAACTCACACTTACAAACAAGCTATTGCTGTATAAAGCAATCATCAAACCCATTTGGACATATGGATGTCAACTGTGGGGGACAGCTAAGGACACTCATATCAGCAGTATCGACAGGTTACAAAACAAGACAATTTTAAATGCTCCATGGTACGTACCCAACTGGGTCCTATTACAGGACACTAAAACAATGACAGTACGCGAAGAACTGAAAATATTCAGCGAAACGTACCAAAGTAGATTAAAAAGACACCCGAACGTACTAGCGAGGGACTTATTGACCGTAGACTACGCAAGACGTCTACAAAAATACAGACAACTTGACTTGCCAGCAAGATTCAGGGACTGACAATGGTGTTTACTTGATAAAACAAGTATGAACACTTGAACACTTATAACCTAAACACAACGCCGGGATTGAGTCGTCACTGGACAACCAACCCTCAAGACAATGTGACAACAGACGACGAGTAAGATGTCTTTAGACAGGGTACTCAAAAATATAAATAAAAAAAAATATATATTTAAAAAAGAAATATGCAAAAAAATAAAATATCATACGTATCAAAATCAGTGTAATTTAACAGCAAATAAAAATTAATAAATGAGATTTACCTTTTTACAAATTGCTTATTGAATTGTAGGTAGACACTGTTTTGTATTGTAATCGACGGACGCATTTTTTTAATATTCACCGATAGATTAATATTATATTGTATTAACCAAAATATATTCGTAATATAGCCAGATAACCATTTATCAAGATCTCATAGTTGCAACTAGTTATTGGTTGAAATAAAATTATAGACCTTTTGCGAGCGTTTAAAGAAGATGTTTAAGAATCATATTGTTATGGGACTATTTTTAGTAATAATTTACCAAACACATTTAATTTAATTTTGTAGTGTATCTTCATGTAGTCATTGCTCATAAAATTGATGTAATTTTTTTAATCCAGTTCAAGGCGTGAATATTGGTCGAGATATGTGTGGGAAAGATATTCCCATGTATCGCATGTGAGAATTGAAAGATTCCACGTTGTTTGCAAACAGACACAATATACACATGTAGTAAATTGAATATATATATATATATATATATACATATACGTATGTATATTATGGGATATAGTGAAAATTATCGCTGAAAGTGGATCGCATGTGGTCTCTCATTTTGGTGTCCGATCGCGTGGCTCTTAATTCTTCTCTTATTATTTCCTTCAAACAACTGAATTTTCCCACACTTCTTCTCTTCGTATTGTGATATATCCTTAAATACGACCCGAGGATACAAATCATAAAATTCTACACAGAAGTCAAAGGAGGAAGATTGTATTGCATATAAGTAAATTATAAAATATTAGACTAAAACATAACTCAAGAAGTCTTTAACTCAAAGTGATGTACATATATGGATACAACACTAATTAAGAAAAAGGCCAAGTAACTTAAGGGAAGGTAATACTAATAATAACAGATGGTCTAGACACTCTGTAGGAACGAAGGAATGGACATAGCACTATTTAGAATCATTAGTGTTCATTTATAATTTTTATATTTATATGCCTACATATAACATAAACCTGCTTCATTAATGCCTCTTTAAATCCACATACTCAATTTTATACATTATTTGATATGAATATTAGAACTCTGTACAAATAACCATAAATAAAATACACCATTACGATTAAAAGAGAGAAGAAGAGCATAGGTAGTTTATTTTAGTAGTAGTAATTTTAATTGTTGAAAAATCCAACTAAATAAATATATTTACAATTTTTTTGAAAGCAGTTGAATGGTAAATTAACTATTTTATTTAGATATACTACAACAATTAAAATCTCTATATTTGTTTAAGGAAATTTCGAATGGCAAATGGGTATTTTGACACTAATAGTTTTGAGAAATAATCCAAAATATTTTATAGAGCATTAATAATTTTCACAATAGGTAATAAATATTAATTGAATGTTTATGTATAACTCAATCAATAATTACAATGACAACATTAGTGAGTTTAAAGAAGGCTGTATTGGTAAACTATCAAAATATTTTTTATTGAATGTGCTAAGAGCTTTAAAGAGGCAATTTAATGAAAATAATGGTTTGGCATCTTCCAGAAGAGTTCCGATAGCATACATTAGTGGGATCGAAATGCGAATGATGTGGGAACTTGTGGTTAAAAAGTGGCAATGATGTTTTATTTGTGATTTTGCGTGGGTTCAGTAGCTAACACAATCGCCACGCTACCTTCAGATAATCATATGTAACCTTAATAATACACCATGGAACCATGGGGAGTCTCTTTAGTATCTGCATCAACAATGAAGACTATGGGACTCGCAGTCGGAAGCTCACATCTCTTAGGATATTGCATCTCTAGATGGATCGATAATAAACATATTTATGACTCTCTATGTTATACATTTTATTATATTAAAAGATAGTTTGTAATTTTGTTATATAATCCAGAAGAGGAAAGCAGACATTTGGCTTTGAAGCTTGCTTGAATTGAAAAAAATAAATATTAGATTTCTTCCATCGAAAATAAAACTTCCATAAAATGTTGAACCACAGGATCGTTCCTTCAAACAGCGAGCTACATAACTCTTGAGTCGTTCTTTCATTTTTGTGCAATTGATTTGTTTGTTCAATAACAATTGAACACGAATGAATCACTAAACTCAGGAGTTACGTAGTTTATTGCTTGAAGAAACCGACCCTTAGAATGGAGGAAATTCCTATATCAATGCAATTTAGCCAAATTAATCCATTTGGAGATGGGGGAATTATGGGGCTCATTAAACCCAATTCACTATTCTATAAAGAAACTTGCTTTGTGAATTATCAGAAATTAGGAAATTTTAATAAAAATATTGTAATTACCTCTTGCATTAGCTATTTTCAAGTATGCACTAAACATTTTTATTCCCTTTCTAGAAATTGAACTATGAAGGTTCAGAGTCACCCTATCGGTGACCTTATAAAGCTGTTATAAGTTATACAAGATTACCTATTTTTTTTTTTTGAAAATTAGTGATTTTATTTATTTTATTATTGGATATATAAAAAACTAGTAAAAGTCTTACACGGCGTAGACATCGATACAGATTATTTTATTTTTAATGTATTTTCTCAATAGATTTCTAGTGATTTGACATATTATTTAAGTAATCGAGGTTTGAATGAATAAGGCTCTATATATATTCAATCATCATATAATTCATACAAAAAACTACTTTAAATCAGAGCGTATGCTCCATTTTTATCGTTATCTGTGAGTTATTTAGCAAATTCTGTTGTTTGATTTAATTTCACTTCAGCGTGCATAGTATTTAAGAATTCAAACAGTTATATAATTAATATTTAATGTGTATATTTATTGGTATTTAAGTCCAAAGTGTGTAAAATGATATTTGCATACGTGGGAAAGAAGATCTGCAGGCGAATGTCAGAGGTTGAAGCAAAACATCTCTTTGAATAATAATACTCGGTAAATACTAACAACATTATAATGAAAATTTAAAATAAAAAAAGTGATTATTAAATAAGCTACAACATGAAAGGGTATTCTTTAAAATTTGTGCCCCTTTAAATTGTTCAATTTCTTAAGATACTTTTAAAAAGTCTTTGTACGATAAATTGATCCAGATTATTAACGCATCCTAATCAAAATCGTTTTAATGAGGTTTATTCGAGAACGTTAATCGAGATCGTGTTTATCAAATACTTGATTAAATCTCCAACCACATTGCGATGGGTTACTTACACAAAGACGTATCTACAAATTTTCAAGGGGAGAAGAAAAAAAAATTGTATTTTGAAATATTTGTAATAAAATATTATTATTTCGGGCACAAAACATATAGCTTTGGCTTTAATTTAATATAAAAATTCATTATAAGATATGATATGTTAGCTTTTATTATAACAAGCCTATATACATAGGTATATTTTCACATATTGCTGGCATATTTTTTGTAGATACGTTTTTGTATTAATCACCCGTTGATTGTATGGAGATGTTCTATTTTTTTACCCTCGAGATGATTTTTTTTTCATCGAAATCGTGAGCAAATAGTTGTGAGACGTAAAATTACTACACCTGTTGTACGTGAGGTTAAATTTAGAACCCTTGTTCCGATTTTGATTCTGGTAGCTCTTCGTATGATAGGTACTAGAAAATATTTTAAGAGCAGTGTTTATACATTATGTGTAAGTATTCTCAATAAATAAAAATAATGGCGGTGGTAGATCGAAAGAATCTTGTTATCTCAGTACATTTTTCACATGCTCCATATTAGACGAAAGTTCATTGTAGGCGTGGCGTGGCAGACAGCCTTACCAATTAATGTATAACAGGGGTGTAAAGTTCAATAAAATATTATAAAAAATATAAGGTTAACAACACGAATCAAGGGGGTTAAAAATATAAATGATGAATTTATTGTAATAATATAATATTTCTGATAAAATGCGTTTGATGTTCGATGAATGATTTTGTGGCTAAAAATTTAACAAAATCAACACTCTTTATATTGCAGTTTCACTATTTAATTTTATATTGTTTATGTATATATTTGTCTATAATCCATAAATGCATCAGTCTGGAAGGTTTTTATAATATATATTTAATTGATAAATCATCCAACCATTTTATTTTCCGACTGAGACAAAATAATATAAGGTCAAAAAAATTACAACAAATATAATTTTATTAATAGCAAATATGCTTTTTTACTAATTTGTAAGTATTTTTATGATATTAAGGTATCATCAGTCATTTTCATGAATCATTAATCAATATTTGTCTGATTTAAAACAATTTAACAAACGTGTTATGGGAGTATAAGAGCAAATGATTATTTTAAAATTTTATTTGAATATTAAAAGAATTTTATTCAAATCAGGTTTAATAAAGGGGTTCAGAATAAAAAAAACTACCGGATACCTACAGTTACATTTTTTTTACAAATATAGTTTTTAATGGATTCTCTTAATCCTAAAAACTTAGTTAAATTTAACCAGAAAAATACTTGTATGGTAAATTCATGAAAAGCTTTTGATTTTGAGCCTCTCATTTATTCAAGAAGCCTTACTCTACACATATTTTTATTATTAAAATTTGATATGCAATTTTAAATTAATTAATTAAATGAGGGCAACCCTAATTAGTGTTGCAAGTATGTAAAAGCGGTTTGTACACGAAAGCGAGAAAATAAAAACAAAGTTAACATTTTAATTGCAGCTCTTGCGGAAAGTTTAATATGAAATTAAAAAAAAAACTGCAAAAAACAAATCAAATATTCTCACAACCGTTAATATTGTGAAATCGCGCCTGTTTGTTTATTGGGCCGGTTTTTTTTTATTATCGAAGGGGCACAAATTTAATTACAATCTCGAAATGACTAATGGCAGTATTTTCGCCTTTGGCAAATTATCCAACGAAATCTATATCTCAATTTCACACTATTATACTGTTAATATTAGAACACCTTGTAATCAAATTGTGTATTATTCAAAATCATCGATTGTTATTAAATTCCAATTTACCGGTTAGATTATTCAATTCGAATAGTTAACATCTGGTGTTTTGTAATAAAGCTTAAGCCATTGTAGGCAATGACAAAAGACAATAAATATTATAAACTGTCGGCAATGGACCGCCTATACAATATCTACATTATTATATAAATTTATAATATATTTCATGAATTGAAATATAAAATTATTATCTAATTAAACCATATATTCAATAATACAAATATGAGGCTAAGATTATTATTTTTTAAAGAGTATTTTGTCGTCAATAATAGTATAATTTTTACAAATAATATTTTTACCTCAAATGTTTTATAGGGCACCAATAATTTAAATAAGTAATAAATACAAATGGAATATTTAAACTCAACCAATAGATACAGTGACCATGAGTTGGGTAAAAATATTTTTTAATGAATATATAAGGTTTGAAATTGACTGTAGTCATGGGTTCAAATCCCGCTGATGTCTAATAATATTAATTAGATTTACTCTGATTCCCTAGATTTTTAGGTAAATACTGAAGCGTTTATAAACTAGGAATAGTTAAGATCACCGTCAGACAATGATTTAATACGTTTTTATGTCTAAAAATTAAAATTTGTAAATACCTTCCCAAAGAGCCCCTCGGTGCGAATATTAAATAAATATAAAATTATTACTGTCTAATCTATTAGTCTTTTTTTGGGGAATAATTGCTCTACTTAGAAATCTACTTGCAGATTAATAAAAATTATATGAAATATATAAGTATATACCCACAAGAATTATTTTATAATGTATTTGTATGATGTGTCGTATTTTTTGTATTATTTTTAATGAAGTCGTTATTCCATATAAACTGTATAAAATATATAAGTGGAAATTGATTGTGGCCGTGAATGATAATTGTTGACTTGCACATAACATAAGTAATATGTACACGATTTCCCACGGTACGGTAGTGAAGCAGTGGTTGGTGTTGGCAAGCGAAATATTACCATAAAAACGCTATTTAGCTTGTGCGAATTTCCATTTTTGTATATTTTCCTCCCACCGTCACAGCGTCGCCGACCAATTACGCGACATTGGGGGCGTGGCCGCTGACGATTGCGACAATAGCGATACGATAAAATATCGCCCGTCTCTGTCTTGAGCGTGCGGCAGTCGCGAGTGCGAGCAGTGCGAGAGATCGTCGTCAGTGTGTTTGATGTGGAGTACATAGATTAAAAAGAAATGCGTGAGGAATTCCAGCAATGCGGCTGCAGTACGTAATTGGAAATCTTCGCACTTTCATTGGGTGGAAATTAATTATCACTCTATTTATATTTTTTAACTATTCATAACAATTGGAATGAGTGATTTAAAAGATTTTTTTTGAAGAAAATATTATTATATGAAAATAAATACTTTGTTCTGAAATTCCAATATTGAAAAAAACTAATTAACCTAGATGCATAATATATACGAACTATACTAAATTTGTCTATTTAAAGATTTATAATAATATTTCATTACTCACATAATACCACAAATAAATTTAATAAAAATCGTCATAAAATATCATAAATTTTCTATTTAATTAAAATCCTATGAAAATATTCAGGGTTTTTACGTTACTGATCCATATATATATATGAAAAAAGCATTAAAATTAGTGAAAGAATTTTTTTTTGAATTTAATAAAATACTAGAAGCTAATTAAAGTCGCTTTTTATTTATACGCCCATTTGGATGCCTTTTATATATTTGAAATTAGGCTCTTAAACACAAAATTCTATAAGATATCGAATTTACCTTTTATTAAACTATCAATTTACCCTTTGATTTAAAAGTACCTATTATGATTTATTTGCATGGGTTATTCGACACATAAAATATTATAAAAAACCGATTAATAAATATATATATTATTTCGTCAATAAAAAAATAAATAAAAATAAATATATATATATATATATATATATATATATATATATTTAATATTCGTCGCAGTATTAACATTGCAATCCGAAAAGGCAGGGTAAGACTGAAACTATATATATTTTTTTTATTCGATCGAAATTTAAACCAAAGATCAAATTTATTTATATTGTAGAAAATATTGTATTCTTCTGCTATCAATTCTCTGGAAAAAAACCCTATCTTCAATTATAAAATAATGGTTGAATTATTAATCTATATTTTTCAAACGAAGCAATCTACTACAGTGGAATCTCGATATAACGAAATTTTTAAATTCGAAAAATATGATATATTTAGATGGATATCTTGAAAAAAAAAACAAATGTAATTGGTTCAATTTGGCCCCAATATAGTGGAATTGGCTAGATTTTCTTTGGAACTGATTTATTTCGAAAATAAAATATTAAATAAGTATAAACATGTACAAAAAAAATCACGAAATCGATTACTGAGAACACAAATACTGATTGGCCGGATTTGAAATAAGGGATAGATTATACTAAACCATAAGATATCGCATGAGTGGCTAAATGCGTGTTTATTTCAAGTGGATCAAGTGGCCAAAAACATGAGTTACCTGGCAAAAATTATACTGTAAACATGTCTCTTCATATCTTCAGTTATATTTCACAGTAAAATGGGTAAATGCATTGTTACTACATGTCATATGGACTCAAACATACACTCAAATACATCTAGGCTCACTTTTTACCAAAGACTTTAACATGTTTAAAATATTATCGCGTTTTAATCGCCAAAATATTGTCACAACCACTCTCAGGGGCTGCTAGGAATGTGTTGAGTGACTTATGCCTTTATCGAATAGGAGAGAAGAGTGCAACAATACACGGGCTAAACTACTTCATTAAAAAAATTGTTGAAATGAATAAATGTATAATTTTTCAACTGCTCCAACGTATAATATCGTAAGTGAAAAAAAAAATCTGGGTGCTCTTAAGCCTTTATGGAACTGAGCCACATATTGTATATATGAAATGTATAAAACGCCAAAAAGTGTTGAGTTTCAATCATTATTTAACCTATTAAGTGGGACTTTTTCGAAATAGTAAAATAGTCCTATTTGACCGGCAACTAATGTAGATTCATCCATTATCCATAACACATTTCATGTCTCTGTCAATAGAAGGTATTTAATCGTAAATTATTATATGTTATAAATAATAATTAAACCGAGTGACACGTGACAGGCAGTGTTACCAGATTGAATATGTGGCTCAGTTCCATAAAGACGTAACATATTTTTTTTGCACTTACGATATTATACGCTGGAGAAGGCGTTATATATGAAGCGTTGAAAAGAGGAAGAGCAAAGCCAACAATCGACGATTTTGTTGTATTTAAAATATTCAACAAAAGGGCGAAGAATACAACGTTAAACAAAACAAATAACATTTATAATAGGAATATTTTTTTAATATATCACTTAACAGCGCGCTTTTTCCCATAAATAAGTTGTTTTTTCGTCACATTTTGGTTTATTTAATCGTAAATTATTATATTTTATAAATAATAATTAAACCGAGTGACACGTGACAGGCAGTGTTACCAGATTGAATATGTGGCTCAGTTCCATAAAGACTTAACATATTTTTTTTTGCACTTACGATATTATACGCTGGAGAAGGCGATATATATGAAGCGTTAAAAAGAGGAAGAGCAAAGCCAACAATAGACGATTTTGTTGTATTTAAAATATTCAACACAAGGGCGAAGAATACAACGTTAAACAAAACAAATAACATTTAAAATAGGATTTTTTTAAAATATATCACTTAACAGCGCGCTTTTTTTTCCATAAATAAGATGTTTTTTCGTCACATTTTGGTTTATTTAATCGTAAATTATTATATTTTATAAATAATAATTAAACCGAGTGACACGTGACAGGCAGTGTTACCAGATTGAATATGTGGCTCAGTTCCATAAAGACTTAACATATTTTTTTTTGCACTTACGATATTATACGCTGGAGAAGGCGATATATATGAAGCGTTAAAAAGAGGAAGAGCAAAGCCAACAATAGACGATTTTGTTGTATTTAAAATATTCAACACAAGGGCGAAGAATACAACGTTAAACAAAACAAATAACATTTAAAATAGGATTTTTTTTAAATATATCACTTAACAGCGCGCTTTTTTTTCTTTATACGCTGGAGCAGTCGTTTTGTTCATTCCCCTTGAGCTTCGCTATATATATGGAGGTTCCTACTTATGTCCCACATTTTAGTGTTGGTGAAATATGAAATCCAAATGCTGTGGTGGTTAATTGAGAGTGTTAGAGGGAGATAGAGTGTGTATATAGTGTTGTAGTGTCTTGAAGCTATAGAATCTAAGAGGCGTGTCCTCAGATTGTAGGTTGTTGTAGAATGAAAGCCTTCATGATCAGTACGCGTCGCGCCGCTCCACGGGCGGACGTGTCCATCAGGTCGGACCTTCCGTCTATACGACAATCATATCGTTATCATATCACAATCAACTACTCTCATTTACCTGATATATCAACTGTCATGTGAACGATGACACCGTGTGCTAATTCTATTCATTATATCATTATACGTGCTGCGTGAACTTGTGCTATATTAACTACAGTGATTTGTGTGTTTTTAACAAACGACTCCAACAATACGGACACCAACGAAAATGTTCACCAGGTACGATCATTTTATCATATTAATAATAGCTCAGGGGATAAGACGCGTGGATACAAATACTGTAGTCATGGGTTCAAATCCAAATTACGACTGGGAGATCGGGAATAATATTTATAAAATCGCGATCGATCATCTTAATCAAGGTTTACTCTGATTTTGTCTATTGTAAGGTAATTACTGATTATTAAGTCGGTGACCTGTGTAACTAGTAATAGTTAAAATCAACGAGAGACAATTAACACGTTGTTGTGTTTAAAAATACCTCTCTAAAAAGACCCTCTCACAAAAAGCTCCTTGGGGATACATAATTTGCCCCCTCGAAAGATGCCCATATATTACAATTTCTTTATTATGTATTGATAGAACAATACATATTTGGAAATAGTCTTTTTACCCATAACTAACATGAGAATGTTTTATTTAAATTTAACATGAATAATAGTATTAAATTATAGAAAGTATGGGAAACCCATTTACAAATATAAATAATTTAATCTCAAAACAAAGCGATTTTTTAATTTAAATTTTATTATTAATCAGCATAACACCTTAGGAGGCCAGGCTACAAATACTGTGGTCATGGGTTCAAATCCCAAAAAATGATTTGATTCGTTATTAAGACTGCGAGATTGAGAATAATATATATTAATAAAATTCTGATCGATCTTCTTCATTCAGGTTTACTCCGATTTCCTGGATTGTAAGGTTAATAAATTCTTAACAATGAATTAGCACGTTGTTGTGTCTGATAAATGAAAATTTGTAAAATCCTTCTCAAAAAGTCGCTCGGGGCGTATATGAATAAATAAACCTAAAATAATGTTGTTAAATTGGAAAAATTATTATTATGATGAGGTAAAAAGCTTTTTAATATATATAAACTCTTCAAAAGATTTATTTTTACCTTTTAAAACGAATACTTCTAAAAAAAGAGTTGATTTTTCAAGATACGATAAAAAAGTGATTTAGACTTTATTTATAGAAAAACGTCCTTCACATTTTTATATTAAATCTCACTTAATTACTCAGGTTAAAAAATGATATACTTATTTGAGTATTCTTTATATTTATTTAATAAAAAATATCATCAAAAGTTTTTAGGGTGCTTTTCTAATTGAAACATCCAATTAATGTATGATTGTATATATTTGTTTAGAAAACCTTCATATGTAATTATTTTTTATGTTGAATAAATTATCATTATATTATATAAATCGAAAAAGAAGTGTTAACTATGACAAGATTAATCAAACATTATTATTAAAACTATTTGATAAATAAAATTAATAATTGTTAACCATGTTATAGTGGATAATAGTAAAAAACCTAATTCTAAGAATCAATAAAAATAAATTAATTGCATTGAAAACACTGATACGAATCTGAGAATAAAGTAACAAATCATCAGTATTTTCCACAACGAAATAGCTAGTAAATATTTAAGCAGTTTTTGCAAGTTTTTTAATTGGTGTTTAAAAAAAAATAGCAAATCACATCGACGGCAATTTCCGTATTTTTGCTTTTGTCGGCAGAATAATGATAGATTTAAAAATTCAATTTTCTCACATAAACAGAAGCATTTTAGATAAGTCTGTTTTTTTTGTGAGCTTCCAGACAATAAATTGATTAGCATAATAGGGCTCATTCAAAATTTGGTCACGCGATGTTATTATGAGATCTTTTTACTCAATTCGAAGACTATTTATATTTAAATATAAATTATGCAAAACATAGTGAGTCAGTCGAAAGGACGTGCTCTTCAAATCAATCATCCTGGGAACTGAATAATTATATCCTGTATTTCATTTATGAACATATTTTGAGAATACTGTTAGTTTGATAATGGTAGGTAATTAGTGATGTTTGATTATTTATTATATACGAAGGTTCATAATAATTGCCCGCTCATTACGCCCAATCGTTTATAACGGGGGGCTTCTCTCTTCATATTTATTATGTTTACGGACAATATTGGGAAAAAATATTGATCGAAACCCATCGATAGATGACGTAATCGAAACAAGTTTGCAGGAGGAGGCTTTTTTAATTACCAACAACTATGGC
>JAGTTH010001849.1:0-35662 GCA_022606485.1 Agraylea sexmaculata
TAAAATGCATTATGGGGGGTAAGAAATACTTTGAGTTTAGGGACAGAGACAAAGAGTTCCCACGAGAAGAAAGGCTTACTTCATGCTCCATTTGGGTCTTGGGATATTATCTTCCTATTTATATTTTAATGAATACCTCTCAATCAAGACCAATGATTTTATTGATTTCTGTACTAGAAATATTGTTGAGGCTCTAACTATAGGTTGAACTTGAACAAATACTTGTCATGTTAGTCGTGCATTTAGTACATTGTCTACCATTTCATATCATATTATTTATATATATATATATATATATATATATATATATATATATATATATATATATATATATATATATAATATATATATATATAGTTTTAATAAAAAAGGGCAAATACACCCTGTGTTTTGTATTTTTTGGATTACGTATATAATATAAAACTGATCAATTATCAAATGCAAAATTTATTTAATTTGTTGTATTTTTTTTACGAATCGACTAGAAAACAAGTCTTGAAACGTTGTAAATGAAAAAATGATTACATGAGTTGACGTGGGCACAATTAAACACTTGTTCTGCTCAATGCTAACTAAACATTTTAAACTAATAATACTGTTTAAACTACTTTAAAATACTGTGTAAATCTCTTCAGAATATAATTAGAGCCGTTGTGATTCTTTTGAATCTTGACACTTCATTATTTACAATGAGTTATAATTTTAAAAAATGCAATAGGAAATCCGAGTTGCTGTATTTTTTGAAGTGTGGAAATATATGGCTTGATTCTTTTTATATACATATAGATTTTCCAATATAACTTGTAAAGATGACAATAAATATGAGGCACCAGTCTATACAAACAGGCATCAGTCATCCTCCCGTTAGCCGCTTGGGGCTCTGCTTCTACCGCCTCGCCGCGTCACTAATTCAAATTCGTCGCTATCTGTCACTTTACGTAGAACCGGCCATGCATGAAACTATGACGGAATAAATGCATGCCGCTTCTATAGATAAAAGTTTATTGAAAATAGTATATATTAAGAGTCCAGTGTCATAGTCGATGGGTTACCAAGAGAGAGACTTTGACAGACTTATGAAACCCTCAGTATTCACATTACAATTTAGAAAAATATGTTATTAATATTATTACCGATCTTTCAGTCATAATTGAAGCAGTACTCAAGCGCTTATATATTACAATTTCTCTATTATGCGTAAGTTTTTACAATGATTGATAGAAAAAACATCTTTGGAAATTGACTTAGGTGTAAAGAGTATATAAATATTTTTACCTATAACTAACATGAGAATGTTTTATTTAAATTTGGCATGAATAATAGTATTAATTTTAAAAAAATAATGGCGAAAAAAATAAATAAAAAATTTGAAGATTAAAAAATAATAACAACAATAAAAGCAATATTATTAAAACAATTACAAAAATTAATTCTTAAAAACTAAATAACAGATTGTTTGTTGGGGAAAAACCAAATTGAGTTGAGTGGATTATTAGAAACTGACACTTTATTTTTAAAAATAATATCAGTTTTCGAAGTCCATTGGTAAAATGAACTTACGTTTCCTCGAGGCATATTTGGTTTTATTTACATGTCTTATGATTGGGTTAGTCGGGAAGTTAGTCATTTTAGTGTAATGTTTTTTTAGTTAGGTTAGGTATGAAGTTGTTCGACAAAAAACATTTTTTTAGTTAATATGTTTGGTTTAATGTTGTGAGCCGCCTTGTGGTTAGTGTAACGGATTCGTGAGTGAAGACTCCCGGGTTCGATTCACGGCACCGGAGTCACTTGGTAGATCTAGCTTAGCAAACTAGATCTTAAGTACTCATTGCTGTGTGGTGGCCTGGGAAACCATCTCTACTATATTCTCCCGTAAAGGCCAAGGTGGCCTGGCCAACCCCTTATAAAGGGACTCCCACCAATAGGGAAGGCGTCACGGTAAATACAAAAAATAATGTTGCACACAAGAAAGATAAATTTTTGTGAATATTTTGATGCACCATTGAAGTTTTATATTTGGTATTGACTGAAATAAGCTATTTCAGTATCCATTTATTTATAATATAAATAATTTTATCTCACTCAATCTGTTCTAATTAACCTCAAGCCATAAAAGTGTGAGTCTATTGAGCGTGAACGAAAGAGGCTGTGGATTAAGCGTTAGCCTTAATAATTAATAAATACATGTTGTCGAGGCGTTAATTGAGGCGTATCCGGATTTGGGTATTATCAAATCACGATGTAGCAAATCCTGTTTGAACAATTCCCAGAAACACGAATTTCTACACTACTAGACCCTACATTTCCGCCGGATGTGGATCGATCCTCGTAACCCACCCCCACACTACTTCCACCCCAACCCCTCGCAACTCTTGTACCCTTAAAGCCTCGGCACTCGCTCAACGCATATTCGCAGGTTGAGAGCGTCTAAAAATAACTCTTGAAACAATCCTGAATCAAAAATGTCCACCAGGACGAGAGAATGTGTGGAATTTCTACCAACCGAATTGTTACCCAAAATCTTATAGCAGTAGCATGATTAATTTATTTTTAATGTTGATTAGACCTTTTTAATAAACATTGGTATGTCAAATAAGGTATTTTACCCTTATTTACTTCTTATATTTAATAATAATCTTCAATGCATCAATTACTCAGTCCTTTGTATTCACACCATTGTATTTATAACAAAATACTGCTAAAATGCCATATTTTGACGATTTTGAGTTAGGGATGCATTTGTATAAATTTTTTATTACTTTATCTACTGCCAATACGCACTTAGTCATATCATCAATATTTCGGGGGGAAAAGTCAACTTTTTTAGTTTTTTTAGTTTCTGTTAGTTAGTTAGTTCTGGTAGTTAAAATAGAGGTGTTTTTCATAACTGTGTTATATTTGGAAAGATAAAAAGAAGTCATTGGCTTATACCACATTGTAAATTATTCAATATACCATAAATTTATAGTTCTGTTGAGACTTTTTTTCACTAATTCGTCATTATCTCAAAACTATGAAATATGACACTCGATATGTTACTTTTAATCAACAAGAAATTATTAAAAAAAATATACAGGATAGAATTAACTGAGAATATTTTAAGGGGTGTATGGGCATGGCAAATATAAGCGAAAATATTATCAATTATTAAAAATACAAAAATAATACATACTTAACAGACACAAAACACACGAAACACTATTGAGTACTTCACAGAAACCGCAAATTCCAAGATAATGCCTCAACCTCGTTTTTAAAAGAACTTTTAATATATGTTTTATATACTTTTTAATTAATGATAAAATATTTAAACGATATTTGATATATTTTACACCTATTCTTGTAGTACCCTACCACCCCCTAAAATATTCTCAGTTAATTCAAGTCAACCCTGTATAACGTGGTATAATGTTATGTTATATTAAATAAAAGATATAACGAGATTTAATGTTATATTAAATAAAAGTTGTTGAGGGAATGGACACAAGAGACGTGTGTACTGTTTGAAGTGTCGAATGGAACAGGGCGATTGCTCGTCGTGCCGCCGAGTGCATACGTGTGTGTATGTGAGTGTAAGTGAGTGTGATGTTACATGCGTCCCCCAAAAGTGGAGCAAGGGTTTGAAGAACCCGTGAAACTTTTACGACTCTATACAATGCTACGTGTGATGTCTCAAGTGTCCAGTTGATTCTATACAATAATATGTATGAGCTTCGTCATTCTGCGTCAGCGAATCGCACTTTTTTGCTGACTCTCCCAGATCCTAGTTACGTAGTCGTCGGATGAGTCAGGTGCTGATGAGTGTTTAAGATTGTTGCTGCCTTTGCCTGACCTAGTTGGGCTGTCTGCTGACTCGTCAGTTAAGAAGAATGCTGGTTTCAGTCTGTCTGTGTTCACAATTATTTGTGTCCCACTTACTTCAATTTTGAGGTTGTTATTTTTTCTTTCAATGACTTTGTGGGGTCCTGTATAAGGCTGGACCAGTGGTTTCTTAACTGCTCTTCTGAGAAAGACGTGCTCACAGTTGTCTAACTCATCCGGCTTGTAGAGTTTTTTCCTGGTGTTATTTCTGGACAACTTGGGTCTTAAAGTTGACATTGCCCTGATGAGATCTTTGGTTGATTCGTTTGATGTTTTTTTGGATGTTTGAGGTGAAATTACGTCACCTGGTAATCGAAGTGAGATGCCGAATGCTCTTTGTGCGGCGGAATATTCATCGCCGTCCTTAACCGCGTTCCGGATGCCCAGGAGTGCGATTGGTAGTGCATCTATCCAGTTGGTACTGCCTTTGAGTTGGGCCATTAGACTAGTTTTGATAGTTCTATGCAGTCTTTCAACCTTACCGTTAGCTTTTGGGTTATAAGCAACAGTTCGGTTGTGATCAATGCCAAGAAGTTGACAGTACTTGTTGAATACCTCTGATTCGAATTGTCTTCCTTGATCGCTAGTGATGGTGATAGGTGAACCGTACCTAGCGATCCAGTGATTCAGCAGTGTTTTGATTACCGTGTCAGCTGTGATGTTTTGTGCTGGGATGGCTTCGAACCAGGATGTTGCTCTGTCAATCATTGTTATTAGATAGGACATGTCTTGGCAGATAGGTAATGGTCCAACTATGTCAATATGGAGGTGTTCGAAACGATCGGTTTCGATGAAACTTCCATAAGGACTGCGAGTGTGGCGGTGGATTTTTGAACGTTGACAGGTGATGCAGTTTTTAACCCACTTCGTTACGTCTTGGTTGATACCTTTCCAGAAAAATCGTTCCTTGATGGCTTTAATTGTAGATCTGCTGCCAGTGTGAGCTATGTCGTGAACTTGGTGAAAAGCTTGTCTGCGCCAGGATGCTGGTACGAAAAGTCGCGCCTTCTGCGTTGAAGTTTCGTACCATAATGCTGGAGCGTTTGCTGATGTTATTTTCTTGAATTGTAGTGCTGGGTGCTGTTTGAGATTTTCCAGCTCTGGGTCATTTGTTTGAGTTTTTGCGATGTCCTTCAAGTCGAAGTTAGTTGGGAGATTGATTGTAGAGATCCGACTGAGTGCGTCTGCAACGGTGTTCTCTTCGCCTTCAATGTAGACTATTCGGTTGGTGAATTGCGATATGTAGTCTAATTGTCTGAGTCGGCGGGGATTATCTGCAGGAGATTGTGGTTTATTGAGTGCGAAAGTCAGAGGTTTGTGGTCAGTTTTAACAATCAATTCTCTCCCTTCTACGCTGTCCCTGAAGTAGCGTATGGACAAGAATATTGCTAAAAGCTCTCGGTCGTAGGTCGAGTAGTTTTGTTGCGTTACTGATAGAGCTTTGGAGTAGAATCCGATTGGTTGGAGCACGTTTCCGATTTGTTGGTGAAGTGCTCCTCCCGCACAGGATCCTGAAGCGTCAGTAAGCAGGACCATGGTAGCTTCGGCTGATGGGTGTGCTAGTGTGGTTGCCTTCGCTATCGCTTCTTTGCATAATTGAAAAGCTGCGTTGGCTTCATCGTCCCACACTATTGGTGTTTTGTCCTTTTCTTCGACGAAGTAAGGTATTTGTTCAGTGGTTTTTGAAATTGAGCTGCTTTAGGAATAAGTTTTCTGTAAAAATTAATTATCCCTAAAAATCTTCTTAATTCTAGGACTGTCTGTGGTTTTGGAAAATCCTCTATGATGCGGATCTTCTCAGAAATTGGTTGTATACCTGCTGTTGTTATTTTAAGTCCTAAGAATTCTATTTCAGTAAGGCCAAATTGACATTTTTCGAGTGCGACTGATAAACCGAATTTGTCCAATCTCGAGAAAAGTTCTGTGATGCACTTAAGGTGTTGTTCTTCGTTCTTTGATGCGATTAAGATGTCGTCTAAGTAGACAAATACGTCTTCCATATCTCCAAGTATGGTGTTTATGAAGCGTTGGAAAGATTGTCCTGCGTTTCGAAGTCCGAATGGCGTTTTCACATATTCGAAAGATCCGAAAGGTGTTGAGATGGCTGTCTTCGGAATATCTTCTTCGGCTATTGGTATTTGATGATAAGCCCGTTGGAGATCGATTTTGGAGAAAATGTTTTTCCTTCGAGATGATTTTGAGCCTCGGAAGGGCGTGGTATGGGGTATCTATCTGGAGCGGTTTGAGCGTTAAGTCGCCTGTAGTCGCCACAGATGCGTATTCCCCCGTCTTTCTTCTCCACGATGTGAATAGGGGATGCCCAGGGTGAGGATGATGGTCGTATAATCCCTAATTGTTGTAATTTGATGATCTCCTGCTTCGCTTTGTCATACTTCACTTTATTGAGAGATCTCGCTTTCTCGTATACCGGTGTACCTGTTGTGGTGATGTGATGTCGGACCGAATGTTTTGAAGGTTTTTTTATCCTATCGGCGTCAAACAATTCCGGAAATTTTTTGATGACCGATAAGTATTCCTTCGTTGGTGTCAATAATTTGATGGATTCGATTTGTTCTTGGTCTACCTGTCCTTGTATTTTCACTCTAAATTGTTTGTCGAAGAGACATTTTCCACTGAGGTCTATTAACAGTTGGTGATGTTTCAGAAGGTCGGCCCCGATGATGTTGCGCTCGACATCAGCAATGATGAACGTCCATGTATAGATTGCGTTGGGAGCGAGGTGCAGTGTTATCCTCTTGGTCCCGTAAGTCTTGATGGGCGTTCCGTTAGCTGCTCTTGCTGTAATTGTTGTAGCAGGTTGTTTGCTGTCTGTTACTTTCAGTACTGAAATGTCTGCTCCGGAGTCGACAAGGTAGGCCTTCCTGGTGCGAATGTCGTGCATTGTGAGGCGGTATGATATTGGAAGGGCTGCAGCGCTGTCCACCTCTGCGGTCGCTGCAGCGTCTAGTTTTCCGCATTGAATTTACACGGCTGTTGGCACTTGTTTGCCTTGGCGCCGAATTTGAAATGATACCAACAGTTGTCATGTGTCGGCCGCGAGTTGCTGCGTTGCCGGCTACGTTGTCGGCTACGGTTTCCGCGTTGTCGGCTGCGATCTCTGAAATTTGGCTCATAAGGTCTTCGTGTTCTATCGACCACCGATATGGACAACTGCCGGACCAGTTGTTTTAGGTCCTCCATATCTTGTCTCATCCGTGCCATGGCTGTATCGCTGTTGTTTGGTGTGATTTCTGCGATGAAGTTGCAAGGACTCGACATCTGTGCTGAGGCGTTCACCCTGTCTGCGATCTCTGACAGTTTTTCGGCTGTCAGGTCTTTGTCGCAGACGGCTAGCACAGTGGTGATCTTGTTAGGGAGCCTTTTTAACCAAATATGTTTTAGCAGTGCCGCTGACACCAAATCCCCTGCTTTATTTTTCAATCGTGTCAGCAATCCTGACGGAGAATCGTCCCCCAGTGTCTCGGTGGCTAACAGAGCTTCTAGTTTGTCTGCGTCGGTTTCTCTGAATTTGGCTATAAGTCGCTCTTTAATAGCCTGGTACCTGTTGTCTATGTCATTGCTCCGCATAATGTCGTGGACATATTTTATGTATTTGTATGGTATCTTCGGTATTAGTACCGAGTACATAGTTTTGTGGTTCCTCGTGTATGCAGCTAGAGCTCCTTCGAAGGTGTCAAACCAAAGTTCGACATTTTCGGGCCAGAAATCGTTCAACCGGACATTCATCGCTAGTTGTTCGAGCGATGGTTGCAATGGGGTTGGTTGTGGTTGGTCCATCAGTTGCTGATGATGATGGTGTTGGTTGTTGGTGGGTGGTGTGTTGAGTATGTTAATGTCCCATTCAATGTTATGATTCATTTTTGTTGTATTAATTTATTATATATGATGTATTAATTATGATTATAATGTTGTATGCTGATATGCCTGTGGCCGTAATATGATTAATGCAGTAATGTTTATTTAATAGGTGTTGACTCAGCGATTGCACTGTTGGTGGTAATGATATAACGTAATATTCTCGGAATTATTATATGATAATATTCGATGACGGTTGTAATATTCTCAGAATTATTCTTCACTTGCGGAATGTGTCGACACAATTTTTTTCTTTTTTGACAATTATTTTTTTGATTTTGATGTGAAAGATGAGGAATGGTCTTACTTGTTATTTGATGATGAATTGAAGAGAACCATATACCCTTACTTCCTGCTGTTCCTCGTCGGTGATTCGTGTCCAGATCAGATGAAGATTGCGAAATCCAATGTCGGGGTCACCAGATATAACGTGGTATAATGTTATGTTATATTAAATAAAAGATATAACGAGATTTAATGTTATATTAAATAAAAGTTGTTGAGGGAATGGACACAAGAGACGTGTGTACTGTTTGAAGTGTCGAATGGAACAGGGCGATTGCTCGTCGTGCCGCCGAGTGCATACGTGTGTGTATGTGAGTGTAAGTGAGTGTGATGTTACACTGTATTATATGACTCAATATATAATCCACAATTTTAGTAAAATGACTCTGTCAGTTTCCATTTGTATCTGCATAGCTAAAATAAATTCCAACGGCTGCATTTTATTTCAAAGTGTATATAATTACAGTATTTAAAAATTCATGTATGACTTCGAAATACCGTCGAGTGATTCAGGGTATCGGGTTTGGTTTTTTGGAATCCTCTGAAAAAGCATATATGGCTCACATACACGTCCGATGATTAATGGACGAACTGTGGGTTGTGTTTTTTTTATATATTTTTTTGTAAATTCAACTGAAATTCTGTCCATCCCCTTTTAAGTATTTTTCGGTATTTATTCCTCTCCGGTTTTTTTTGGTTTTTCGTCCACGAATAAATATAATTCGAGAGATGAACGATCAATGAGTGACTGGGATTTTATTTTTCACTTTATGCACTACTTGTATTCCAAATTGTGGCACTTATTTTCATTTTTATTTATTTATTATTCAATTATTTATTCGTTCACTTTGCAAAGAGTCGATAAATTTAAATTATCGTTTTAATTTTTTTATATAAATATTCTTATGTTCATGGGTTTCCTCTAAACAAACATTTTTTTTTAATCTTTGGATAGTAATATAATCTAAAACACTACACATATATTTTTTCAGTTGAATACGATTCCATATTTGCAGTTTAATCCTTTAAACCTCAGACTAGGATTATTCCATCAACATAGCTTTCCATGTAACCTTTCAATGAATTTCCCAGATTGAATTCACTTACTTCTAATTCAACACAAAACATACATCAATAACTATAATATAAACTTCTGATAGTCATTGATTACCTATCTTCCTCACCCATTATGAGTGAATTTAATGAATCAAGTATGTACTCTTAATTTAGTTTGTAATATTATGTTTTATTGGAAAAAAATGCGGGAGAAAGACATCTTGGATTGACAATTTATTAATATTACAAATTGCAATTTAAGATGTCCGATAGTAATATTTTATTTCATCATTGATATTCATTCATTTATTTCTTAGTCGTTATAAAACAACTCATAGACTTAAATTGCATCTATTATTAATATTAATCTTGATGAATATCGTTATTGGCTTATAATAAAGCACTATTAATTGGATGGACACTCAATTGGAAATTTTGTAATACTTTTTCAACGCAATATTAATTTTATAAGTTGATTATAATTTTTGTTATGAGAATGACATTGAGCAAGTGAAAATAAAAACATCAAAAGTGTTGAACGAATTGAAAGCGATTCTGTAAGCTCTTATCGAGTCGGGTGGAATACAATGTGAATAGCTGAATGTACAAAAAATACCCCCATTGAAAAAGCTTCAGCTGAAAAAGTCCAGCACTTTGTCGTGTCGTGTTGAATATGCATCCACATTCCCCCAAATACAGGGGTCTAAACTACCCCAACAAACGAAAAATAATATTTCGTCCAAAAACTTGCCTGTCAACAGATCGGAAGTCAAAATTTCAAATAAAAACAATATCACTGCGTTTGCTTATAAAAGCACTCTTCACTAAAAATTATTATCTCACTTTCAAAGCAGGTCAATTTTTTATGATTGCATTATTTTAAATAAATTAACTTCACTTTTTTTTATTTTTAATCATAAAATTCTGTTATTCATTCAAATAATAGTTTTATGAAATCAGTTGAACCAATCAGAGATTTTACACATTTTAACATTATATTAAAGCGAAATTATTCTGAAAAAAAATATTAACATCGATACACCAATCATCTCAGGCAGGACAATTTTTTTCAGAATTATTCCGGTTTGATACACTTTAAGATAATGTTATTCAGTTAATTTTAAAATTTACATCTCTATTTTTTATCCATATTTTATATTTAAAATGATTTTTGATACATCATTTGTTTTCTAAAAAAATTATATACGTCTCATAATTAAGATAAATATTATGTTTTGGGTAAAAAGATTTATTTTTCACTACTACTCAAAAAGACAATAACAATGTTAATAACCATTTTCAAATTTCCACGGAAACCAAAATAAGTATTTAACTAAAAAACCTTGATTATTTTTACATAACACCATGTTTTTTAATGATTTTGGATACATTAATAAAAATTAGTTAAATATCTCTTAATAAATATGAATATTCTGTTTTCGGTTTAAAATTTGATATATTTACACTTATAATACAACTAAATACTTAAGTAATAAAAAAATCACTTACCACATTTAATTTTCTTCGTAAACAAAAATGAATACTCAATGCCTAACGCATATTACATTAATTTACATACAAATATAACATTTCATATGGTAGAAATTTTACATCATATGAAATTTCACAGATTTTTTATCAATTTATTAAATATTTTAGATTAAATATTTGCCTTGAAGTATGCTCATATTCAGAGATGACAAAAAAAGTGAAGGCGAATAGCTAAGGCAACAAATAAACATAGAATACATCAAATACACCGTACAGAACGGATCTTTGTATACTGAATGGGGTGCGAACGTATGGGGGAATTTAGCAGTTCGTCGCGGAATATTTTTCGGTGAGAGGCATGGTTATTTTTTTGGTATCCATCCCAGGGGAAGAGAGGGTATCATGTGACATATATCGGATTAAATTTTGTAGGGAAGAGCAGCTTCCATTATATTGCCGTTGGCGAGCCGCCGCTTGGGAACCGCTGCTGCTTCTCACTTTTCCTATTTAATTCCCTCTATAACCCTTTTTAAATTATTTTTACGGTCACAGAGACATTATATAACGATAATCCTCTGTCACACATATAGAAAAAAATAGTTTTAACATGCCATGTCTATTCTTTTGGGAGAGTTATTCTTTTTGTATAGCCGTGACATTTTTTAGATGAAAGACAAAAGCATTATAAATTGAAATATATTCAGCTTTTATATATTTTTTTAAATAATAAAATGAAATAAATATTTCTCTCTAATACGTACGTATCATGAGAGCGTTCTAGGAGTGATTTGCGCTAGGAATTTCAACCGTGAATTTTATGTTTCCCGAGGGGGTCATATAATGTAAATGGCTCCCGATCCTGAAGAGCATTATGTTCCTAAAAACCTAACTAATACCTTTTATTTTTTCATATAAATTATTTTTAATTTTTTAATATATATCTAGAAGTTTACTTTCAAACTATAGAATGGTTATTATACAACCAACTCGAGGCTTTTGCCCCAAGACAATAATCAATAAATACCGTTTGCCATATTTATTTTTATACAAACATCAACGTTCTGACCGCAATATCTATTCGGGTCAACAAAGATAACAGACATTAAGACAACAACAAAATAATAAAAACACCATCAAACGGAAAAAATTATCCATCGAAAGGCAATTTATCTTAATCAAACGCTATAATAAAATAACACATTATGTGGAATGAATAACATTATCAATCTATTTTCACAGCGCCGACTTAAATTGTATTTTCATCAACTAATAAAGACATTATAACATTTCTGCATTTCGTATTCATAATAATATGAAAATACGAATCACTATATACATAACATAACGATCAATTACATTAAATTCTTCGCGTTCCTATCGATACGGGTATAATCGAACCAACATTATTAAATAACCCTCTATTTTGTTCAATTATGTAAATGGCATTTGATGAATAATCGAGCATTTACTTTGTATTGAAATACAAATTGAAAAGCCGATTAGTATAAGGCTTATTTTACAATATTTTCATTCAAATAGTAATAAATAATAGTGTTATATGTTGTATTGATCAATACACGTTGAATTAAAACTATAAATTTATCTTATAATTACATGAATAAATAACGAACGTTTGAGATAAAAAGGGCCATTAATGTTGATTGATTAGTAAAACTGAAATCGATATTTATATAAAGAATGTGTCATTTAATAATACATCGTTATTGACTTTCTACTTCAATTTACATATGTAAAAAATCTTTTAACATTCTGAAATGGATTCCTGATGTCTTTCAACTACAACTAGAAGAATATTTATTTTCGTTTTTTGTTACATATTCGATTCATTTTTATTTAATTATTATTATATTTATAACTCAATCAATAGCATGTTTAACTTATTTGTAATATTTGATAATTTTCTAATTGCTTGATTTTATTTTTTTCAGGTAAGGAAAACATTCAACTAATTGTATTTGGCTTGAGGTCTGTTTAAACTATTTTGACAATAATTGAATTAGACGATTATATTGTTTTAATTGTTTCGAATAGTTTGTAATTCACTTAAAGATTTGAGTTGATCGTCGATAAGAGTCACGACATAGAACACGTGTTAAATGGATGTCACGTAGATCTCGGGGCCACTGGTTCGAGTCTACGCCGTCGTAGCTCGTAGTCACGCTACTACGCCTTTGTATAATCGAGAATACATTAAGAAGCCTGTCAAGTATATAATACAGTGAATACGTGATTTAGACTTGAAAATTTGATTTGAAGAAACCATTTAAATATTGATCGGATTTATATCTTAATATATAAATATTATCGATACTGCATACTTTTTTATCCAGATCTAATTCCATTCAGAAATCATAAGTTCTTTCCGTGATAAATCACATTTGAAATTACAAACAAATAATAACGATAATAATTATATACTTAAATTAATTGTAATTAAATTATGAATCAATCTTCCTACTAAAAATGTTAGAAATCATTATTTATAAAATATATAGATATTTGTTAAACTTATTGTTCAATATTAAATATTGAGCAATATATTAACCCTTTCATGTTATAAGGAAGGTATTTTGAAATTATTTATTTTAGAGATTGCTCCATACATAATTCGTAAACGGTGGAAATTCATCGCAATATTTGATTACTAATTGCCTATTTTATTTAAAGTAAAATATATTAATAATTTGGTTTGTCATAATTTTAAGTATAATCGTATTTTGAATCCCTTATTGCTTTTTAGAGAAAGCGAATACCAAATCCAAACTATTTCAACTACACCTACACTGTTTTTTTTTTCAAACAAATTATGTATCCAATGGGTCAATTTTGTCAGAATTAGCGTGACAGAAATTATTATAAATTGTCACGAATAGGTGATTGATGGACGGTATATGTTAAATATTTATTGATGTGCTAAATTATATACCTAAAGACTATTTTGTCACAATAAACCAGTTGTTTCAATGGATTGAGGAGGAATTTGTTACGCGTATATGTGGTTTTATCGTAAGCCGTAATTAAATTAGTCTCGAGGACATTCGAAACACCAATTACATTTCACCTTTCACGCAATATACACATATATTTTTCGTTAAGAATTATCGGACTTGTCCACAAAGACAATCGAAGCCTTCATAATTCATTCAAGCGGTTTATTGATCCAAGACAACTTTGTCTCATATCAAATTTCCCAATCCACATTCCTGATATTTGATACATAAAGGCTATGAAATTATTTTATTTATGAAATCGCAAAATTTTTCTTTCACTTCCCTGACTTTAAAATTCTTTGGCAAATTTTATAAACTGATATTTCAACTCGGTTTTGATAGAACAAACCGATTGATCAAAACTCTAAGCTGCAGCAACGCCATGTTGAACATGTGTTGTGTGTATCAATTTTGCAGAAAAGCGAATTGTTGGAAAATATTGAAACGGTTAGTAAAATTTTGACAACTTTAACAAATATATTATAGGAGTATAGAGACAGGATTCAGAATTCTCATACTATGTACTCCCTATTGAAACATGGACTGATTTATTAAACTTCTGACAAGTTGGAAAACAAATAATATTACCACTTCAGTTGCACCGACAACATCCGCATCGTAAAACTACACAACTAATGTATTATATTACCATTCGGGCGGAAATTTCACAATTGTGTATTATAATTGGCACAAATTAAAAAAATATCAGTAATTAAGCATAAATATAAACATTAGATATCGCATGAGTGGCTAAATGTGTGGTTATTTCAAGTACATCAAGTAGCCATAAACATCAGTTACCTGGCAAACATTATACTGTAAACATCTCTCTTCATATCTTCAGTTATATTTCACAGTAAAATGGGGTAAATGCATTGTTACTACATGTCATATGGACTCAAACATTCACTCAAATATATCTAGGCTCAGTTTTTACCAAAGACTACTTCTTTAACATGTTTAAAATAATATTGGATTTTAATCGCAAAATATTGTCACAAACACTCTCAGAAGCCACTAGGATTTTTTTTGAGTGAAAGAGACACACTTATGCCTTTATCGAATAGGAGAGAAGAGTGCAACAATACACGGGATAAACAAAATTACAAAAATAATTTATATCCAATGCGATACATATGTTTATATCTATGTAATTAAGTAAATGAGTGAATGTTTTATTTTCATTTATTATCATGGATTTTTTCTATTTTCTATATAAAGTATGAATTTTAGATAGTTTGATAATAGAAAACATAAACTAAACTCCTCAAAATCGCTTCATTATTTGTATAAATAATTCCCCATAAATTACAATACTTAATCCAATAAAAATTGATTAGACAAATTAGCACTTAACTCGATTATTTTGGGTGTTAAAGACACGCAATGTTACCAGAAGGTCACCGTCTAAATATGAAGCAAACGACACTCATAAAAAATTAGATTGTTGTTGATTGGAAACCGTGGTGTTTTATTAACAAGGAGGTTTAAAAATAAACATTTTGTAATCAATATGGTCGATGCATTAATATGTGGTGGGTATTAATCCATCGAATTTGAATCGAGACATGTTTTCAATACTGTACAGGGGTTTTCAGTATCATTTCAGCTGCGGTTTCGTATTGAAATGGGATTTGAGATTTGCGGCTTGGAGCTGTGCCCGTTTAGCTTGCTACTATCCAAAGCGATTAGTTAAATATCCCAAAATCACTGCTTTATTAAGGGAATATTAATTCAATACAAATATGCACATACACGCGGTGACTTTTTGGGTTATATTTGATGAAAGCGAATAATCAGTGCTTCCTTTATTTGTCTAGTATAATATTACTCTGATTACGCACATCCCTGTTCAAAAAACAAATACTCGTGTTCCAAATTATCTACAATCGTGATGGTTTTATTTATGAGGATATCCGTTGTCCGTGTAAATATTCATTTGGCTTATATTCACTTCTATAAATCACATTATGATACGAATACAATTGACTCGTTTACTCACCCCACTACAATTAGAATTAAATAATTTATACCTGTTGTCTTATTTTTTTAAATACCCAGTCCTTTATCCATATTATTATATATTCCCGACCCGGTCAGGTTTATAATTAAATTCAGAAGAGGGGCAAGAAATGTAGGGTACAGCCATAAACAATAATACAGTGCAAGCCCCGCTATCAATTATTCCCAAATTAAATTTGGATCGGGATCTGAATCCCCCCTGGTGTTTAATCACGCCAATTTATAATTAGACTGCAATCATTCCACAATGAGAACTCGCGTTACATATTTTCATAATAAATGTTATGAGATGAGAAACATTGTTTTGATAAAAAAACAATTTTCAAATTGTACATAATAAGATTAAGCTGATTGCAACAATAATATTAACGGGACTTTGTTGAAAATTGCATCGCTGCCTTTGCGCAGTTCTGAGAATTGCTAATCTTAATACAAAACCGTGAATATGAATGAATTAATATTTATATAATATATTTTTCCATTAAATATCGGCACTACTGAGTATATTTCTATTTAGCGTACTAAAACCTTTTGTACTTTTATACTAGTGAAATTTTCATGAGCATGAGTTATGTTCATACTATTTTAATAGCAATCATTGAATTCTTATGAAAATGCAGTAGAAATAATTTAAGGCTTTAATTATGACGATATTTATTAAAAAACTATACTCAAAATATATCTTCATGGTTGAATATTTAAACATAACTATATATATGCATATGAAATTATCTTCTTTGTATGATTGGACAAGTTAATAAATTTATTTTTCAGGTATTATAAAGCAGTAACTGAAAAAGAAACGGAAAATGTTTAATAAGGATATATTTTTTTTCAAATTGTCATAAACCTCGACGAAATTTGTTTGTGTTTAAAATTTATTACGTTTTCACCTAAAATTTAAATAATTATTTCGAGTTTTGAATATCGTAGTAAATATTACATTTTTTGTTTCGATAAAATACGCCCGGTTAATTATTTTAAATATTCATTATGAATAAGCGGATTATTATTAAAATTCGATATTTTGACATTTTAAAATTTGCGACAATTAGTGATAAGTTCAGAGTTTGAGCTTCGCTTCCAGAAACGTTATAATTGGGGGATTACTTCTGTTCTATTTCAACAATGCTAGGATATCTTCCTCGTTGCTTTGGATTATTTAAATAACGACCTTTTATCCCGAAGACATCATTATCTTAGTGACTCTTGTCGTCCCTTGTCCCGATGCATTGATTAAAACAGGATGACTTTTACAGATCACGCATGTTTTATCTTCGCTGAACCATTTTTTAATTCATAAATATTTTCACGCGGATACAAAGCCCATTTTTCCCCCTTTGCTGGAATTCTCCTGAGAAAAGGCGATTTAATTTTTTTATGTTTTCTCTAGATGAAAGATCTCGTAAATATACATTTTCTGCTATTCCTACTTGTATCCAATAATACTGCATCATAACAATTCATAAACTAAGAGGATGAGATATTTACAATTACTCTACACATTGGTTATGTATAAAATTCTAATGATTTGAATTCTTATATTACTAAGATAAATAAAGTTACTGTTAAATTAACGTATAATAGCCTTATTGGTGAATTGTACAAATGTCTAACATTTGCTAGACTAATTGTGCAATCAGTTGAGTAAGGGAAAATTATGGCAAATTAACTTTGATTTCTGAATATACGTTTGAATAATATATATTATTTGTTCACCCGCTCTCTTGGGAACTGCGAGTAATGAATAACACGAATTCATATCAACTCTTATAAAATATTAGGTATATTTATTTTTAATTTATCCAACGGTCTTATTTCCAACATAATTTTCTATTCAGACGCACATGGGCGTATTTAATGTGGATTGGATAGGTACAATGTAAGATTAGCCGAATTGTAATTTGGGACATACTAGATTCTGTAACCGGCTCGGGTTTTCATAATGTATTAGATCCACTACCTGATTTCTGAACAACCTTTGAAGTTCCCTCACTTGACTACAGTACGGATACATTAGTGTTTGTTCTTATATAGAAAATAAAAATAGGAAATAACAATAAAATTCCTAACTAAAAGCTTCAGCATTCAAAGTAAAAAATAATGTATTTTTGAGTATTTTTTTAAATAAAAATGTATTAAATACATGCACGTATTAAGATGTTTTAGAATATATTGAGCTTATGTACTTTTTAATGATTTTTATCTGAAAATACCTTAGTCTTAATATCCTAAAATATGGTTATTAAAAGGATCAATCACCCATTTAAATACATAATTAGATAAATAATATAACACAATATATTTGGCCCAATTTTGTGAATTAATTTGAAATTATCTTTAAAAATACTGCAACCTAACTTAGACTTAAACCCATATTATCTTTACTAAGATACTGAATCCACATACATTTAAGCTATTTAATATTTTTTTAATCTTCATTTAATTTTAATAATTTTACAATTTGTTTTTAATTATTATCTGTCATTTTTAATATCTCGTGAAAAATTTCAATATAGTGATTTTATTTACTATTACGTTATTTAAATAAATAAAAGTAGATTAATACGTAATAAGAATACGATGCGGTATATGATGTAAATGCATTTATTATTTGTAGACATTTCATAAACAGAAATTTTAATATACTTACGTCAAATAAATATGTTGGAAAGAGTCTTCTTTAATTTGAGTTTTCGAAAGAAAAATGTCTGATTATAATATAACCGTATCATTTGAAGCGGAATTTGCGGTCAAGAGAGTCAATACCAATACATATTTGTTTCTGTATTATCGGTTTTGATAAAGCAAGGGTCGTATTCTTTTCGAGACCCTTTTTATTTTGGATCGCTTATTGGAAGGGCCAAGGTTTTGGCTTATGTCGTTGGGGTTTTCTTCCTTATTATTCTGAACACGTTTCGCTCCAACGACGAAAAACACATAGCTTGTTCTGTTCATATTTTTTATTTCACCAGCGCTCCCTTGTTGTAAAAATTATTTCAATTGAATTAAATCGAGAATTTGGTGAATAAAAAGTGTCCGTTCTGTATCCATATCTTGAGTATTGAAAGAATACTGAACTAATGCGATATAATTTTAACGACAGTTTATTGCAGTGCATACAATTTTAATATACATTATCTTTTTTTGGCGTTACTTCGTTAGATATACTGTTAATACAATCCAATTAAACGAAAATCAATATATAGATTTCATATTTAGTTACTCGTATTTTTAGTAAGTGATTACATTCGGTGTAGACTATAAATTATTAAAATATTAAAAAAGTGGCCAATTACATTAGTTCAGCGTGCCAGTTAATGCAAGTTGAACATGCAATAGTATTTCAGCTGAAAACAATGCGTTTTAATTTTAGTTCTTTAATTACGATAATCCACACCGTGTTTTTTAACTATAAAATATTTTTTTTATATAATTTTTTGGTAATTTATCCGACTCCCGCATTATGACTACAAAAAAGGTACTTTTGATGTATTACTTAAAATGGATTATTCTCTACCTAATGTTGGTATTTTAAAAGAATATTTATAAAGCTTAATACGACCTCACACATTTTAATAATAGTCTTTTTAATTATGTAACACCGTTTTAATACTACAAATTACCTTTTTGAAGCTATTCTAGATTGGAAAATCCTCGGTCGTAAAATGTCTTTGTATGGCGAACGCAATAAAAAAACTGTAAAAGATTCGTGTAAAAGATTAAACTCCTTTGTCAGCTGAGTTTTCTCAGTACTTTCAAACGATATGATAATATTTTTTATTTCCTAATCTGAAGCTTTTATCGACGATTGACGATATGAAAGCTTTGCATAACAGAGGGATATTTTATTCATAACAGAGGTAATTCAATAGAGTTTTAATGAAAGAATAAAATACTGCCTGATTCAATTGGAAACATTATTACTTATTTTAAACTATTGTGTATATCAAACCTTTATAATCTACAATGAAGACTTCCAATAATTCTCTCAATTATTATTCTTCTTTACATCGTAACAGGGGGATTTAAAAAAAATCCAGACAATTCGTATTATCAGGACACAAAAGTTTTAATTAAAGCTTCTCCTTTCAAAAGGCAGTCAGATATTCTCTCGTCGAACGTTACGCTCTTTCCGAAGTTTATTTCTCTGGTTTTTCAGTCTTTTAGGTATACGGACGTAATAAAAGTTATTAAGTACCAAATACACTTTATATATATAAAATATATATATAATAATTCTACCAGCATGCGCAATCGGGAGGGTACAAAGAATGTCGTAAATCTTTGTTTTTGGAGCGTTGAGAAAATGGGCCACGGCGACAACAGAGATTTTCTTGTGCGTTGGAATTAGGGTTGTCAAAAATATTATATAAGAAAATGATAAAAATAAAATAACAATGTATTAAATTTAAAAAAAGGTACTTTTACACATATTTAAAATCGTAAAATAAAATAAAAAAATATACATAATAAGAAAAACATATTATTTTTAAAGTACGTGGGTGGAGTAAAATATTAATGCATTTATTATTATTTATTACTATGATTGGCATCCCTGTTAAAACACACCGAGATAAATTGCTTTAGTTTTGGCGAAACTGGGGAAGTCAGAAGAAAGGGCAGTTGATTTTCTATAGAATGTCATCAAAGTAGAGCACGGTTTTATTTTTACTTAATTCACCGTTCTATTCCTGTTATTCATTTATCATTAAAGCCACCAAGGACAGATATAGAATATCTAAAGCTATTTCATTAAAATTTTCACCATGAAAAGGTGTTTTCTATGGCATCTCCCCCTTTTTTTCCTCTCGATTTAATCTTGACCCTGAGCTCGATCAAGGAATATTTTTAGGTCTTTCCTCTATTTGGAGGAAAGGGAATGTAGGGGGTGCTTTTAAACATGAGGCTCGACTAGATTGGCTTTGGTGTAGAATCTTTTCAGCTGAAGGCTGGAAATATTCAGAAGGCTGAACCGCCATCATCAAAATTTTACGGCATGCGCCTACTGAAACCGGGTCAAATGCATTCGTTATCTGCTACCAAATAATATGAACTGAAATGTTTGAAATAAAACATTTACTTTTGTCGTATTCTATAATCGGTATTTGCGTAATTTGTCACTTACGATGTGAGAATCATAATAGGCTGTACTAAAGACACACCCGTACTTAACACCACATGGTCTAGTAGAATATTCGATAACTTAGATATAACGGTCCTTTACAAGAATGCTTAACTTCTGTCCTAAATGGAGACTTTAATCTTACAAATTGCCATATACTTGTGATAATATTCAACCCCGAAAAGCTTTCTGTTAATGATTACACGCCTAACGTGATTTATATAATTATTTTGTTAAAGATGTTGGTTGTAAAGTTACAATATAAGTCTTGTGGCATCTTTGAAGTGATCCCATTTATTTAAGTCCCTTCTTGTGGTTAGAACTCTCAGCAACCAAGGGTGAGAAAGTGGAGGTATTTCTCCTTTATCCTCATACTAATGTATTTCCAATATTTAAATATAAATGTATACCAGCGTAATAGCTCAGGGGATAAGAAGCGTGGCTACAAATACTGTGGTCATGGGTTCAAATCCCGCTCAAGTCAAGAACTTTTTCATTGATTTGATCGGTTATTACGACTGGGAGATCGAGAATAATATTAATAAAATCCCGATCGGTCGTCTTGATCCAGGTTTACTCTAATTTCCTGTATTGTAAGGTAAATACTGATTATTAAGTCGGTGAGCTGTGTAACTAGTAATAGTTAAGATGACAGACAATTAACACGTTGTTGTCTAAAAAACCCTCTCAAAAAAGCTCCATCAGAGATGTAGGTTCTCTGGTATTCCAGACGACTGTTTTCTCTTAAAAAAATAAAAGAGTGCTATATTTTATATTGATGGTAAAATTCTATTTACCCTAATTTGATATAGAGTTAGAATACAAACGTATAAAAATCAGTCACGTCCGATTTAAGCGTCAATTCACTCCTTATCCTTGGGTTTCGATCACCCTTTATCGTGAAAATGTGCGCAAGGGGCTCAAAAATAGTCTTCTCTTTCGATTGTCAAATCCCTTTTTTGGCCTAATGGGTACTTCAATTTTCTCCTTGTATATTTGAATCCTGGCTGACCCAGTTGGGTGGTAGTTTGGTGGTAGGTGATATTTTATATGCTTTTGGTGGCGGTTGGTTCACCACAGGCTTGGCTGTAAATTTCTCTAATGCCACGTATGCGAACTCATGAAAGTTTAACACCCTACTCTGATTAGTAAAGCTAAAGGATAAATATACCACTTCAAGGATACATACATTTTATCTGAATTGCACAGAAGGGATTCTGATTTGTGGATATTTTTTATTTATTTTTCTATTTCATGTGGAGGTACATAAATAATATTTAAAACATTCATGATCAGTTGGATATGCTTCTTTTCAATATTTTTCCGCATTTCACTAATGATATAAGCCAGACGAAAATATCCTGCTCGCAAACACTATCGAATATTGATCGCTCCTCTTAATGATTATTTTCAGCACTTGAAAAAGCACGTACATAGTATGATTTTTCAGTTTGAAAATATACCCCACAAAAAGCTTACATAACGATCCATTTTTTGTCCCTCTACCGATAAGGACGTCCTCGGTCTGGTTTTAATCAATCAAACAGCAAAGCGAAATATTCTCTTTTATTTCTGAAGTTACAAATTAAGGCAGAACGCTTTTTGAACATCTTCAAATTACAACACAAAGTTTTTTGTACCTTATGATAATTTAAAACATTTTAACGTTTTACTCTTTTTTTCAGAATCACGTGGTACCTAGTATTTATATATCAATATTATTGGTTTTATTTTAATAAATTACCAAGAATATTTAATGATTAATTATTGAAAATAGGCCAATTAAGAGAAGACACATACCCATCACGCATCACAAAAATTATTACTGCCAAAATGAGGAAAATATAGAGCCCTTACCGCAATAAATAAAGTGTATTAGATTATATTTATACGTTTTACCGGATGTGGATTATTGCAGTCGTCCAGTGTTGAACTACGTGCTCCGCCTACGACGACGTCGCATGAGTCCAAATGGGTCTACGGCGTAGAGGCAAGGTGCCTACGCCGAAATATGTCATGGTGAAAACACGATCAGAATACCTGACTTCAGTAATGCGACTTCATTGTACGGTAATAATTCCTATCACGAACCAAACCGAGATAATTGCAACCACTAAACACGTATATTTTGAAATAGACTTCATTATTTTTACACATAAGCAATGTAAATAACTGACACAAGTAAGTCAACCGATGCAAATGCACTTTATAGTATTTTGCTGAAGCTACTACTTCTCATTCACAGTTAGAACATCTAAAGTAGTTTATCTTCACCATAACCTTTTTACAACAGATATTACTTACAACAAAGCAGTATTAACTGCATATTTTATTTTATTCTACTAATATACCAATAATCTCAAACGCTGAGTTTTATCAAAATTTATCAGGGTCATTATACCCAGCCTGTTATTTTTTTTAATCTAAATTATCAACTGAATAAATAAGTTTGTCGTGCTTGAATCTATTAAAGACTTCGATCAATATTGAAAGTAGAGCCAATCACTTGGTGTTTCAATACCAAAATGTTGTAGGAAATGTGTTACATTAGCTGATGAAGTTTTTACAGCATAGACACTTTCATTCGTATTATCACAATTGGTAATCAGGGGTTCTGTATTCAAAACTATCCCAAGCCCAGATTTAAAAGAATACTAAGAGTAATTATAATCACAGACTACTAAATAAAAGCATAAAACAACTGATTTTATATTCAAGGGCAATATTTCATCATAATTGTATTTGATCGAGTTGTTTAGATATTTTATTGTGTTATAAAAGAAGTTGTATTGGAAACGTTGTCGGGATAAATCTCTCACAAACGATATCCGTAGTAAAATGTGTGTAGCCAACGGCTATATTTTATATCGAAGACATTTTCCTTTTTATTAGACACATGTACATATCTTCAGAAATACTCTTGTATGCATTATGTTAAGTACACTTTGGCAAATATTGTCTCATCTGTTCTATCTCACTTTGTAAATCAATCATTGCATTGATTGTATGAACCTGTGTGTTTATTTTAATCTCTAGTATATCTGAAATTATGTCACGAAAATAATAAATTAGATTTTCACATAATATGGAAATTAATTTTTATTTATTTAGTTATAGAATCAACCAAAAATACCATGTATTTTTTAATTCTATTTTATTTCTGAGAAAATTACATCAAATTTATGTTCAAACGTTATATTCAATATTTGAAGTACATACATTCTTGAAACAATTTTAATTAACATAACGATTTATATATATAACTATAATGTAATACATAAGTTAATAATATAATACATAAGTTATATAACTTCCATAATATTTTATATTTTTTTGTTGGAGTTACATTTTGGAATATGGTGTATGAATATTGTGGAAGTTATAACAAAAAAAAAAATCTTATAAAAAATAATATATAATAAAATTTCAGTCGTCAACAACATCAACGATTTATTTAACACAGTTAACCAGCTGATTTTTTTTTGGTACAATTTAGTGCTTATCTAAATATGCTTAGTGCTTATAATAAAAATATAAGTTTTGAGAAAAGCAATGTATATCATTGTTATTAACCTAAAATCTCCTAAAAATCCTAAAATTAAATCTGTATTTTATTGAGAGTCATACAATTGCCTTAGAATTATATATCAATCATGCACCTGTAATTCCCCAATCAAACTTTTATTTAGTTTTAAGCATAATACTTTGTAATTGTTTTTGAGTCCATTCTTATTGGGTTTTTTATTATATCCCACACTTTTTATTATTTAATTTTAAGTATCTCTAATGTCACATCAAAATGTTATTCTCATGTTAGTTATAGGTTAAAAGATTTTTTGTCTTGTTCGATGTTTTGTATTATATGAAGAATGTATATATATATATATATATATATATATATATATATATATATATATATATATATATATATATATATATATATATATATATATATATAACCTTATATGCTGCTGCTACTGCTATATATATATATATACCTATATATATATATATATATATATATATTATATATTGTTAATTTGAGTTTTCAATATTCAGAAGTGACATCAGACTTAATATCAGAGAACTTACTTATATCTGTTCAGAATGATTCAACTAAGTACAATGTCTTTAGTGATTATAATTTTTAGCATAATATAAAATGAGTTGCAGTTACTTGAGAATACAAAATACAGCAAGTATGGTACTTGGACATGCGTTCGTCGTCATTGTATTTGCATTGTACAAGACGAAGGAAAATATATTCGAAGACGATCTCACAAGTGCTTCCTTACAAAAACAAACATTGCCATTTTATTGCTTCACAATTGAAGACCATATCGAATCCAGCTCCTTCTTCTATTTACATATATACAAACCATATACAGTAGGATATTTTCCTTGACGGTCCATTGAGTGTGTTCTTCCATTGCTAGACAACTAAAATACCAATATTTTTATATAGATTTACAACAATCGTCCTGGTTTCAAAAATATATTCACATTCAATGCTCGTGAGGATAAATACACGTGTATACCTACAGCCAATTTAAAACCGTAATTTTCATAGATTAGTGGGTATTTGACAACAGTGGTAAATTACCCAATCATTAAATCAATACAAACAAGTAAAGCCATATTTGGATGTATTTATAATTGAATTCTAAAAAAGCAGCGCATCGATGTCATAGTATTTCCTCGCTCATACCTAGTTTCAGTGATTCTTTCAGCTTTGGACCACTGACACTGAAGCTTTCAATTTATTTAAAGTGCACTTACCAAGATTAAATGAAGAACAGTACCAATGAAATACAACCTCCACATATTGATAAATAGTTGTATTTAAAATGCACATCCACAAGAGAGCCTCGCTGATAGCTTATGATAATCCCGTGCAATAATATAGGTCTAAAGATATTTTTTTATTGTAAAAGGCCATTTTATACTGAGATAATAATTTAAGCTTTAATGTTTCGTTCTATTGTAATTCTCATCTAAAAATATATTTTACCTGCGTTTTCTTGTTAATATAATTTTTGAAACCAATTTAAATTTATTCTGCAATAACCAGGTTTTTTTATATGCTAAGAAAATATTCAAAGTATTAATATTAATGGATAATAAATACCCTGCACTGTTTCTAATCCCACATTTTTCAACAGCTTGGAATTGAAGAAAGGGCAAATTTATTTTGACAATTTTGTTTGTTTTCCGATCATAAAGGAGTATGAGAAAGTGGAATCGGAGGCGAAGATGACTTTTTCATTAAAAGCTTCAGCCACGGGAGATTTTGTAAAGTTCGGAAAATTTAATTTTGTCGAATTTGAATTTGAAATTTCTGTTAATAAACCGCAGAAACATTTTCAAATGGATTTCGATGGAAATTTAATCACGTAAAAGGAGTTAATATTTTTTCTCTCTTATCGATCACTTGGTTATTATGCGTTGTACATATTTGATTTTTTTTTATTTACAGGTAAGAGATTCATTTATATCACTAAGCGAAGCGGAAAAGGTTTGTACTGACTACAGTATACAGTACTGTATACTAATAAAGTATTTTTTTTCAAATTGTATTATAATATTTGTTTGATAAATCAATTTTTACAAAAGGCAGTGATAAAGTTACAGGACTTATATTTTATTTATGTGTCAGTGTTGATGTGCTAATGTAGAAGGCTTAGATTGCCCACATTTCTCTTGCATTTACATCTGACACAAGATCTTTCCTTCGTAAGGCTTTCATTGCATTCCACTCACTATGATCAAAAAGCATTTCCACTTGCCTCTCGTTCACTCAATATCAAAATGCCATTGAAACTTGAATATATTACGTATATTTCAATACTGCTGAATAGTAATTACAACCTATATAAATTTCCTATGACTGAATCCCCACCGTATTATAATATGTCATTATTTAATGGGAAATTATGCTGTATCAATACTAAAACAACCTGAAACCACAAATAATACATACTTTATATTTTAACACCCTAATAATAACAAAAAGCCGTTTCAATTCAATAATATTTAAATACGAATATTATAATTAAACTACACAGCTTGATATTTCAGGTAAGAATCGCGTAGCTACAAACACCTTGCTTAGTGTAAAAAATAATAATCGGATAACGTATTTTAATAAAATTCTGGATAATCGTCTTGATACCGGCTAACTCTGAATCCCTGGATTATAAGGTGAATTGCATACATCATTAAGCTATCTGTTCATGACGTTGCTGTACATAACTATAATATTATACTAAAAGGGATCGCTAAAAAGTGTAATTCATATTAATTTAACATTAACTGGAATAAATAGAATATACAGAGTGGAATTGAAATAACTGAGAATATTTTAGGGAGTTGTAGGGTATCCCAAATATAAGCGAAAAAATATATTAAATATATTTAAAAAAAAAATTAATAACATATAACAGACACAATATACACGTAACAGTCACTACTGAGTACTTCACATAAAAACTGATTCTAAGATGGTGGCCCAAACTCAATTCCAAAAGCACTAATAATATTATTAATTATTTTCCAATTTTTAATTAATATATAAATTTGTTTAAAAAAATATATATTTTATTTTTTCGCTTATATTTGCGATACCCTACCACACCCTAAAATATTCTAAGTTATTTCAAGTCCACCCTGTATACACATATATAAAAAAAATTTGCGATATTTATTTTAGATTTTTAAGATATTATTAAATGAACAGATTAAAAAATGTTATTTTTGTTTGGACGCTGAAAGGTATCTTTTTTTGGTTAACCAGTTCGTGATGATAACTCGAAAGCTGTCAAAAACATAATATGAGCTTTTTGTGGGAGATATTAAATATTAGGCTTATAAATATACCAAAACAAAACTGAAAGCTACCGCTGTGGTTGTGTGGGTTATTTTCAAACACATCGGAGCTCCATTAAGCCGTTGTTTAATATATTGTCTTTTTACGTTTTCTTTTTTTACGTTCAGTCTTTTTTGGGCAAGTAACACGGTTCATTAAATCGCCAAAGCGCAAAAGAAACAGAGAAAGAAAACATACACGGGTATATATAAATAAAATGGAGTACAAAAGTTCGTCTCCCTTTCGGACTGTAACCCACCCTTTAAGAAAGAATCGACAATGAAAATGAGGAAAAATCAATTCTATTTTTAAATAAATAATTATTATCTCTTACACGTTCCTTGCCTTCCTATTGAATGTATATTTATCATTTAGAGTTATGGGTACAATTATGGTTTTAATATACTAAAAATCAAAAATATTCAATGTTGCCTTTCCTATTTCAAAGAGAACCATTTTAAGGGTGACAGATGGTACATTTCGAATATCATCATTCATACTATAAAAGGAAATGGGATTTCAAAGTACACTTTATAATTTATTTTCTTCAATGTCACAATGTGTTGCAAGCTTCAGAATCATTATGTCATCATTCATGTGTAATGTACCGGGAATAATCATATTATTGAGCAAGATGATGCAAATTTTTATATTGAATAATCTGGCTCGCCGAATCTAAAAAAATAATGTCGGTATTTTTTCATGAAATTAGAACTTTAGTGAGGATTTAATGTGAAAGGACCGGTTCAATTTCATACAACATTGAACCGTGTGTGAAATGTTTCGTTATATATTTCAAATAGCACTCCCGTTTCCTCTACTCTTAAAAGGCACAAACACCACCCTTAATCATCTAAAACCCCACTGAAAATATTCTCCTTTACCCCTTTCAATTCTGTTTGCGTGAAATTGGGTCTAGAGCCATTGAAAACATGAATAATTCACTTTATTATAACCTTAATATTCCCGCTTAAGGAAACGTCCGAACAGTTTAACGGCTGACTGGGTTTATATGAATCTGGTGGAATAAATATCAAGAAATCATCATAAATGTCTAAAAAGTCGTCTTTGCATCATTAAGTTTCGCTTTAGGTTAATACATTAGTATAGTTGCGTGTTTTATAAAAAAGAAGATTTTAATTTTGCGGCACAGACCAAAAAGTTCACAAGTAATATTAGCATAAATAAGTTGATTCTGGGTGAAAATGAAAGTCTGGTTCAAAAGGCGATTCTGGCAATTGTTTGATTAAAAGCCTCCTTTCATATTTTAATTGAAACAATCATTAGGCATCGGGCTACACTTTGAAATTTGCCGATATCTTAATTTTGTTTATCACAACACCGACTTTAGTTCTAGTGCCTGAAACTTGTTTTCCAACTTTGTACGCTTATCGTTACAGCTGAAACTTTAGATAAACGAATATTATTATAGTATGGGTGTAATAACGAAAGGCAGTGTAATATTTCACAGAGATACCATAAAAATATGTAGTTTGTAATGAGAAATTTAATTGTTTCCAAAAACTTGGTAATATAAGTCCATTCTCGAAGTGAAACTCAAATCAGCTACTTTGTTTATATATTCATAATTATCAAAGATAATTTCTTTTATAAATATTATGTTTAGAAGTTTATGTTTGTATGTCCACCCCTGAAGAGGGGTTCATAACTCTTAGACATTATTGTATTGGAATCGCGTCCGGAATATCTTATCCCCGTTTATATAAGACCTATATTTGTGCACTTGGAACACTTTACTGTTATGACTTTCCGATATGAGGCAAACCAGTGTTTTTGTTTGGCATGAAAGAAACAGACGTGACCTTTGAGAATTATTTACAAACCAATCTGAACTTCTCTACGCGCTTGTTTCCTTTTCATTCCCAACAAATTTCATCATAAACGAACCGATTGCGAGAATGAATGACATTTCGTATTCATAGAATAATAAACTTATAGTAATTTTATGTTTTGGCAGAATATTAATACACTCATATCTATAAGATATATCAGCTTACAAAAAGCAACAATATACAAAAAAGTTCAAGGCTGATATTAAAAATATTAATAAAATACCATTAAAAAATATTAGAAGAAATTACACAGGATGGACTCGAATTATATGAGAATATTTTAAGGTGTGGTTTTAAAATATTTTTATTATTAATTAAAAATAATTAAATATATTAATTAAATATCTAATACACACGCGACAGTAACTATTGAGTACTTCTGCAGAAACAATTAATTTCAAAATAGTGGCCTGAACTCGATTTCAAAAGCACTATTATTATTTTTAATAAATATATATATATATATATATATATATATATATATATATTTTTTTTTTTTTTTTTTTTCATTTATTCTTGAGATAGATACCCCAACCAGCCCCTTAAAATATTCTCAGTAAAAAGAAGTCCACCATATATTTTTTTTAATAAAATATAAGAATATTTATTTAGCAATTCCTTACGGTGTTCTGACAATTTTGAGCAAGGCTTCCAAATAAATCATATTGACAGTGGGATTCGAACTCATGACCTGTCACTCAATAATCAACTACCGCAAATATATCTTTATGTCAAAAATGACAATATCATTATAATTGAAGATTGCGTAACTCATAATATAACGATATTTTCTAAGTTACGTAGTTAGTTTACTTGTTAATATTGTTAGACAACGCGCGTATAATTCATCAATTTGTAGGGGTGGTTTTCAGGTGTGAAGGGTTAAATTTTGATATTGAACTACAACTTTACTACAACATCTTTGAATAATGAAATAATCGATTCTGTATCGTGGAAATGTTTTCGAAATAACATGTAGCAGGTGGTTGGATGTAGTGGGTGACCACAGGGAATAGGGTGAAATGTTACCACAGTACTACTGATACTGGTAGGGTATTATGTATAATATAACTGGTTCAACAACGTCACTTTACCACCACTGGAGAGTTAATTGGACAACGTTAAAGTGTCTTCGCCCAAACTGTAATAATTGTAATGTAAGACTGTGTAGCACCATCGAAACCTAACCCCTTGAGATATAAGTGTAAGGGATCCCTTATAACATGCACCTCTAACACTAAAACATGACCCAAATGCGTATGTTACTTTTTGTTATGTCAATTAATTTAATTATTTTTTAATTCTGGAATCAATAAGCCATTCTATCCACAGACATATAAACTTCATTTTATAAAACGTTGCTTTATCTTGTGTATTTTATTATACAATTTCTTTATTAAATATAATTTATGTACAATGTTTTGATACATTATGATTAGATGTTCCAATATTTAGTTTATAGACTCAGTCTTTTACTTATTTTAATACGGAGTACAATCAATTGGTAATTAACATAAACAATAATTCATAAAATAATTTATGGTAAAAAATATAAAAACCGACATTATCGTTTGTATATCTATTAAAAAGAGTATTTATATGAAATTTATCATATTATAACGGGTAGAGCAAAAGTCGCGAATCATCAACATTTTGATTGCCCGTTATCTTTGTTATGTGAAGTTTAGATTAGTTTCGTTTTAAATATTATTTTGACACCAAAATAATGTGACAATATTTATTTAAAAAACGCAACTGGGAAGCTCGATTTCTTTTTTTAATAGTCAGTATGAATAATTTAATATATATTTACTTACTTTCATTTAAAAAAAACACACCGTTCACACACACATCTATTGACTTATATTATATAAATTTCATTTTATTAAAATATCGTACACGTCATTGTCCATTATTCACAAATTTATGTCTGTATATTTTTTAATTTTTACTTTATATCAGGATTTTTTATAATTTATTAATAATATAGTTGTAAAAATTGTCACTAAATCTAAATAAGTTAAACAAAAAATTACTGCTGTAATTCTTTATGATGTATTTAAGTGCTATTTGTCACGATCAAAATATTCACGAATTTGTTTCTGAATTGTAATTTCCAAAGGAAACCAATCCAGATTCGATTCAAATTTAAATTTTGTGTGTAATTACAGAGAAGTTCTGTACGGGAAACGGCTGTGTTTTGCGGAGGCATTGATTTAATCGAATGGTTAGTTGCTGAGATTGGAAAGAGTTTAGTGTATGGTTGAAAAGCACTGAAGACCTGGTTTAAATATTCCTTTTATTCGAAGGATGTAATAGAATTTCCGATTCAATCTGACCGATCGGCCGACCGAGCAAACCCAATAAAACCAAACCAATCTTGTTCATAATTGCGTCACAAGGCGCTATCGAACCTTAAATGCCTATTTTATTATTCTTACATTCAATAAAATCACTTATTTCACTCTTCACTCTTAATGTAATAAAATATTTACACCTGTTTCTCATTTTGTGGCGTTTTTATATAATATGTTTGACAATTAAACCACGTGGAAATTTAACCAACCAATTTAACAACAATTAAACCACGTGGAAAACGTTTAATATATGGATAATTTCACTCTTCAGGTTGTAATGTAATAAAATATTTACACCTGTTTCTCATTTTGTGGCGTTTTTATATAATATTTTTTAATTCAATTATTTTTTCATCAGTTTACTAACCTATTGCAGGATTTTATTTATAAAATTTACTTGTCTACTCACTTATCGGTGTTCAATATTAGAATTATATATGCTTTTTTATAAATAAACAAGTAAATACTATTCTAAATAAAACAAATATGAATGAATTTAATTTCTAAAAATTATTTTTCGTGTAGCACACAATCATAGATGAATTCTATAATAATATATTAATATTGCTGAATATTTGGTTATACACAATCAATGTAATAAATGACTATTTCAAATATTACAATATATCATTTTGGGTGATTTAAATCATATTTTCTCCTCCGTGTGTTGATTGAAGCATGCAGATGTTTGCAATTTTCGAGCAAATACACCTTAAAAATGTATGATTTCTTATATTCTACGAGGCAGTATACATATTTGTTTTCACTTTATAAAAATCAAATGTTTAATACTCGTTCAGTGGCCACGTTTACTTCAAATACTTGTTTTTTATCTACACGGTCAATATGTACCCTTAATAAATAGTATATTTTTTCAACCCCGATACATTCATTATTTGGTAAATGTGTTGTGTGTAAAGTGGCAAATACATTACCTATATTACTTTCACGCTCCACCTCGCGATTTGGAACTTATTATACACCGTTTTTCATCCCCCTCTCGTCTGTTTTACGACCCTGCGTACTTTTATTTTCATTTAAGTCAGTCCAACGAGCGGCAAAAGTAGGCTAATGAATACATTTTGGATGGTCGGATGTAAATTAAGATTTAGGTAGATACGCCCTGTCAACGACGACAGTACAACGTTTGTCACTTCGAAACAATAATTACCCTACGCTTTTTACCCCTTACCCAACCGTATACCCATAACATTTTTACTACTCTTCAAAGAAGATACAGATGCTTCAACTAATTGGGATTTGACTATGAAAGTATAAGTACTGTAAAAAATAAGATTATTTTTAATAAAGGCTTTATTACATATTTGGTTTGTTGTTTATTATATAAAGTCAACGCAATATTAAAAATATTTTTTTTGTATCGAACCGATATATTTGTGCCGCGCCTAAACAATCAACTTTACAATCGCAACTTTCATAATTTTTACTTTACAATAACCATTATAGTTGTTAACGCGTGTAATTTGTCATTGCCAACAAATTCTATGAAAAATCGTATTGACTGTTAGAAATTTGCTCTACAAACACAAAAAACTATTTCTAAATAAGTTCGGTTATAAATAAAAAATATAAATTCTGGGTAATTATCAAGATGGTGTACCAAGGAGATGAGCTTGACAGAGGCAACACTAATTGTCTCACTCAGAGTCGTTTACTTGGTCAGCCATCTTGATATTTATACATCGAATACATTTTTAAGCTAATTCTTAAGCCTAACCTTTATGTGGATAAATACGATAAATTCAATAAATCTTGTATCTATATAAAATATCATCTCTCATAATTTTTATAAAAATTCTGACTTATAAATATTTATGTATTATTAACATATTTTAAGCATAATTGTAATAAAAATTAATATCATTTATAAAGTAAATATTCTGCCAAGCGGCTTATTTTTAAATGCAAACAATATTATCATGTTTCAAACGTCCCATTTGCTTGAAAATTTTGGCTGTAAACTGTTAATGTTGAACAACTTAAAATTCGGCCGCACTTAAATAAAAACCGCACTAGAAGTTCTCGAGAAAATACCTCTTTTATAATAAATATTTGACAACATCATAATATTTTATTCCGATAATGAAAATTTAACCAAACGTGTTATCATTCTTATTCGGATGAGCGCTTCTGAGTGAAGATTTGCTTTCTAGATTACCAAATGTGTTATTATACCCGTGGCCGTTTCATTGAAATTTGAAAATATATTAAAATGGCCCTTTTGAAATAACACTCACTCTATTTCATGGCCAGCACAGGAAATTTTACTTGAAATCGATCAGATAAAAATTTTACTCGAGAACCTACCAATTTTCAATCTAAAATCTCTTCGTCAAATCGCTATATTTTTTAAATCGGGTCCCTTTTGTTCCATCGAACGGCTTTTTGTGATTACATTTTTAATTTTTCATCTCGAGACTTCAATCTATTTTATACTTTTAATCGGCAATTTGTTTTAACCCTTTCAGATTTTTTATATGTTTATTGTATTCTCGAAAAACTCAAGAGGATTTACTAATAACCATTATGTGGTATTTAATCATCTTTTATGACAGTTAATGACATCAACATGGTTGAAAATACTTACTCCATACTCCATAGTTTAATTACTCTTACACTGGTTCAATTTTACACATCAGCATAGTTAAAATTCCTATTGTAATATTATGAGTTATATTTCTATAATTTTTCAAGAATTTTATTACTTATTCAGTATACCAAGATTGTATTACAATTTATCTATGAGTTTTTTCAGTGGATGCGCTCTTGTGATATATAACAAAGAAACTCTTTCAGCCTCAAAGCCTCCATAGATCCCTCAAGCCTGTTTCGCCAAAAAATACTGGGTTATATTCACAAACATGTCAATATTCTGGCCTTTAGACCGTTTTGAGAGGGTTTCGGTGAAGTTTCGGCCCTTTCAGTAGAATGGACCTGTCCAACTTTCCATGTAACTACAATTTTATACTGAAACTTTCAGAACACGCAGATCCACTCTCTATTTATACTATCCATCTGCACTTTTTATAAATAAAAAATGATACCCAGAAGTCTCGGACTTGTACGAGTATCAAAGTTTCCGTCTCGTATTAATTTTTCATTGCTATTTCTGCCCGTGAAAAACACCCCTTGAAATAAAAAAACCGAACTTTATGATTATTTAATCTACGTTAATAATAAGTCATTTTTAGTGCACACTTTTGACATAATTCATGTTACGAAAACTAGGTCAGTCGTGTTACAATCGATCGCCATGTGTTAAAAATAGGCATTGCAGTTAATTTAAAACTCACGAATTAAACACCCAATTACATTAATTCTTCACTATACAATATTACAGTTAATCAACCACTTACTTTTCATTATTGATATTTTTTATATTTATTAATATACTAAGTAACATATTCATGGCTATAAGATTACAAAATCAAATATGTTTCAAATAAGCGAAACTTTAATTTTCCACTGAAATGTTTAAGGGACATTTCAAAAAAAAATCTTTATCAAATAAAATTTCACAAACACATGTGATTTTGTCTGTCTCAACCTTAATGATTTTACTATATTTGTGTTTCACAATATTTTTGTTTTATTCATATAGTATTAAGTATTTCTTTATATTTCTAAATTTTATTTTATCATTATTTATTATATTTATATTTTAATTGTTCTACAAGTGGGTTTTTGTATTTTTTTTCCCATAAATTATGTTACGACTTATTAATTATTTTTATTACCAATTGATTGTGCTCCGTATAAAAATAAGTAAACTTTTATAAACTATATATTGTATCATCTGATCATAATGTATCAAAACATTGTATGTAAATAATATTTAA
>JAGTTH010001850.1:0-69830 GCA_022606485.1 Agraylea sexmaculata
TATATATGTGTATGTATGTATGTATGTATAACTTAGGATTATCGTGTGAACATTCAGTATCTTGAGATGCAAATATTGAAATATTACAGTATATTTATTTGAGATTATTTGTACATAATATGTGCAGTATGCAAAAGTGCTTTCAATGCATTCGAGTGTTTGATAAATGTTATATTTCAAGGTGAAGCTTGCGATGTACATAATCCTACAATGTGTTACATTTTACAATACAATTGTGTCAAGGGTATTTATTAGTCTATAGGACAAGAAGTCCCGGATAAGGAGGGACATTACAAAAAATTTAAATACCTAAATTATTTCAAATTGAGATTCGCACTTCTACTTTTATGTAATAAAAGTAGAAGTGCGAATCTCAATTTGAATATCAGTGACTTCTATCAAGTAGTGAAAGAAGATAATTTAAATAAAAAAAAAAAAACCTAAATTATTAATATCATCACCCAAATTTTAAACCCTGTTCGCACAGCCGAAAGTATTCCGTTGATCCAACTTCTTTGAATATTTCCAATATGGAGAATATTTTCTAAGGGGGCAAGATAATGTATCAAGAGATTTTTAGTCTATTTTTTTTTTAATTTATCAATCCAGGGGGGGCAAGCGACCCCCATTACCCTTATCTGTGGCGCCCTTGGCTTGATATGTTGGAGTTTCTTTATTTTTATTATATTATTAAATTGGTAAATATTTTGGTGTAAATCTATAGGGCTTTTATTTAATATGCAACACGTTTTATGACGTTTAGTATTTAGCATTTTATATTTTTTATCCGGAACAGAATTGAAAAAGAAATACACAAATCGACTTTAATAATTAATCATCTCAAAATTATCTCAGGGTGGTCAGTATTAAAGGGATTCGGATTACAAAGGTATAGATTAGCAAAGATCCGGATTATTGAGGTCCTACCGTACATAAATGGAGACGTACACAAAATTCCACCAGTGTTTAGAGAATACCAGCTAAAACCAGTGAACATTTCTGATTGGTCGATATCCACCACTGGGAAACCATTCATAATCTTTACGAGCGTAATCAATTGTGACTTTGATTTTTATTTATGTTCGAAAATCTTTTATTCAACCTTTCATATTAGCATACATAATATAGTGACTTTTCTTTTAACCTGTGATTTCTGATTAAATGTCCCGATCGTTTTATTTTAAGTCTCTAAATATGAAACGTCAATGCACACTATATCATGAAGTAAAAAAATAATATTAAAAATTAATTCCGAAACGTATCTTCATTCTTGTAATGCTTTTTTCGTTAGGTAAATAATAAATATTTATTATATTAATATAAGATTTCGATAATAGTGTTTGATTACTAGTATCAATATCTGACGGTCGAAGAATATTTGTTAAGCACATCAATGACACCGCACAATATTATAAAAACTATTATTAAAATATTATATTTATTTAGTTTGAGATTAAAGTGTTTGAACCAAAGTGCTTGGATTATCTTTTTTAAGAATATATTTTTCGTACATTTATTTTATTATATCAAAGATTTTTAAGAATTGATAATGTCACATGATGATACTATCTTAATCTTGTATCTAGATTGTTTGATTTTCCATACGTGTATCTCGTATGTATTGTTGTTTGCGTTGCAAAATATAATTGTGAACAATGAAAAAAAAACGTCATTGACATTTATTATCACTGTTTGATATTTCAAGATTTTCATTCGAGACACTTATTATCTATTCCCGGCCATGGCAGGAGAAATTGCACACCTGCAGCTATTTTAGAGTTTCCATCAGATGGATTTACTAGACAACAACGGCAATCGGTAAGTTCATTGATAACAATCATAAAAAAATTGATTGATTGATTACCTTACGATCAATCATGCGATGAAATGTTTATTTTTAGGGTTGGATAGCTGTCCACTGTTTACTGGCATGTTATTGTTTCATTCTCTTAGCGCAAGTTTGTGATAATTATTTTGTTCCCGCAATAGAGATTATGTGCCACAGTAAGTTATTTTACATATTTTGTTGGCATAAAAGTGTAATATGCATGGTTTATTATTGGATTTAAGGGCTTCGTGTATCTGAAGATGTTGCCGGTGCAACGTTTATGGCTGCTGCAAGTTCGAGTCCTGAGCTGTTTATTAATTCAGTAGGAACTTTTGTAACCGAAGGTGATCTTGGAGTCGGTACAGTTGTCGGATCTGCGGTATTTAATATTTTAGCTGTACCTGCATGTTGTGGACTGATCGCCGGACAGGTAATCTAATTCAGAAACTATACAGATATAAATTCTAATCATTGTTTTAAAAAATCTTTAGGTGATAGATTTAGATTGGTGGTCAGTATCGAGAGACTCTTTGATGTATGGAATATCTGTAGTATCTTTAATATTCATACTTCAAGATGACACAGTACAGTGGTATGAAGCAACGGCTCTTGTGGCTGCTTACACATTCTATATTTTAGGTAAAACATTTAATCTAGAATTCAATTTAATTATAATGTCTAATATTTCAATGTTTTAAAGCAATGTATTTCAATGAATCGTTGAGCAAATTGATAAAAAACAGCTGTATTAAAAAACCATCAACATATACTGAAGTCACACCTTTATTGAACAAAGGTAAATAATTAATACACCATATGGTTTTTAATATATTGTAATGATTGATGATTTTATTTAAGATGAAAAGAAAGGACCATTAGATATCACAGCTAATATTGAGAAGGGTATTTTGAGCGAGGCAGCGGACGCTAAAAAAATAGAAGATGAAGAAGAGGAAGGTAACTGATACAATCTGGTCTTTATGATATAGCGTTTTCTTATAATAATTGAAATTTATTTGCGTTATTTATTATAATTTTCCTTGCGTTCTATTGATAATTTTTGCTCGATATAAGAAGTGACACATTTTTCCAGCTTTAAGCATTTGGTCTTGGCCCGAATCACATATAGGTTCTGGGAAGAAACTGTTTTGGATTGTAACATGGCCGATGAACTTTACCCTCTGGGCGACAATACCGAATTGCAGGAAATATAAAAGTTTCTACATAATAACATTCTTAATGTGCATATTTTGGATAGGCACGACTTCTTACGTAGTTGCTTGGCTAATTACCGCTATAGGTATATTCAAATTTAATACTTGAATTAATTAAAATGTTAATATTGTGATAAACTTCTTAGGTGACACAATAAGCATACCAGATTCTGTGATGGGTCTTACATTTTTGGCAGCAGGGACAAGTATTCCTGAAGCTGTATCATCTGTGATTGTTACTAATCAAGGTCAGTTTATTAGTCAAAAAGCAATTATTTTCGATACAGTTTGATTTATTATACAGGTCATGGATCAATGGGGATCAGCAGTTCTATTGGCTCAAACACATTCGATATTCTTCTTTGCTTAGGACTACCATGGTTCATAAAATCTGTATTTTATCCAGCTGTACCTGGAGAATACTGGGTAATTATACAAGCCTGTTTTAATTTAAATATATGTATGTACATTTTACAATGTAATTATTCTGCTTCCAGATAAATATCAACTCCAGTGGACTCACATACAATGCCATTTCTCTACTCTCAACATTACTAGGCTTGTATATTTCGTTTGCCTGCAATAAGTTCCTTTTAGATTGGAAAATAGGTTTAACGTGTACTTTTATGTATATTGCATTCTTAACATTAGCGAGCTTGATAGAACTGAACGTATTTTTCCCAGTAAACCTTCCAACTTGCTCTCATTAAATCTTAAACAACTAGTGATGTATTTGAAAATCTTCAATCACTCAAAATAATAATAGTTGTAATGTTATGTTTAGTTATATTTATTTAGTTTTTTTGTATACTATTAAAAATAAACTTAAAATTTTGTTTTTCAAAGAAAATGTGTCAAATATTTTATATTTATTAGATGACTGATATCACGTTTGGTATAAACTTTTTAATTTGATCCATTCACACTTGATGTCTTTGCTGGTAACGTCTTCTATAATACTTACTCCTAATGGTTTTATAGATTCTATATCTATTTCATCAAAGTTATTAGTGATTCCTAGACCTTTTTTCCACCTAAAATTCATTAGAAGATGCATTTGAATTATTAAAAAAAAAATTTTTTGTACAAACTATAAATGATTATTATTGCACAACCTTTCCATTCCATTCCAAGCAATCATAATACCATTATCGGTGCATAATTTGGGTCTCGGTCTGACAAGTTCATAATTCATTTCACTACAAATTATATTTAAAGCTTTTGCTATAAAATTATTAGAAGCAACTCCCCCTGACACTACCTGGAAATTTATAATGATATATTTCAAACAATTTAAAAAAAAAGAATACATACGTGACAAGTAAAAAATTAGACCAGAGTTTTTTTTCCCGGTATTAAATTACACATGTCAATATATTCCATCGCTCTTTGTGTTCTTTGGCATAAATGTTTTGCAATGTTAAATTGAAGTCCAGCACATAAATCATACACTTCAGAAATCACATCATCGGGCCCTACACCTAATAATTGAAGATAATTTAATATATTTTTTTTTTTTTGAAAGTACAATTAAAATATATATACCTAGTCTTTGTTCTTCAGCCATAATATGACGGAGTACAGTATTTTTTAATCCTGAGAAACTAAAATTACAATCCCTAAAACAAAAATAAATGATACATATATATTTAGAGCAGATGTTACAATACATATGTAATTTTCTCTTCTAATACAAAAAAATCAAAAATTTAATGGTGTTGTTCTTTAAAAGCTCAAATTTCAATTTCAAATTACCTGCGGTTTGTCATAGCTGGTGGAAAGGGGTATTTGTTTACATCTGTAGCTCTTAATGCAGCAATTTCAATAGCTTGACCTCCTGATATTTTAGAAAACTCTTCGATATTTCGTAATTTCATCCTTCTAGCACACTAAAGATAAATTCATTAATGTACAAAGTAATAAATGGGGATAGGAATAAAAATAACACAAATACTTTATCGAAAGCTTCTCCGGGAGCGTCGTCCAAAGACTCGCCGAGTAATAAAAATTTGTCAACGTCCTGTACAAGTGCTAATAAACAGTGACCACCGGATATTAAAAGTGTGAGGAACGGAAACGGTACATCATGTTCCTGCAAAACAATGATATTAAGATTTATCACCAATTAATGTAAATCGAAGTAATACCATTCTCGCCATTAAAGCGTGCGCTTCCATATGATGAATCGGTATTATTGGCTTATTATATTTGAAGCCCAGATATTTTGCATACTTCATTCCAATTACTAAACTCAAAGCTAATCCTAAAATGTAGAAAATAAGCAATGTTGAAATTTAAGATAACAATGTTTGTTGCAAAGTTTTTTTTTACCTGGTTTAACAGTTACGGCAATTGCATCAAGATCATCTATCGTAAGATTTGCAATTGATAGAGTTTCATTTGCTATAGGTTCCATATATTTCCTATGAAGTTCTTGAGCAATAGGAGGAATGATACCGCCATGTCTTGAAAATATTAAAAATACTAGTTAGTTACTAATAAATATCAATCAGATTTGCAGCAGATGTGTTCTATGTAGGTAGTAGGTTTTTTACAATTAAACATTCGAATCTCGACCAAGACTTGTTCTAATTTACCCATTATTTGAACTTAAAGTTATACTAAATAAATCAAACCTCAAATGAACTAATTGTTGAGAATGAATCGCATCGCCGAGTATCTTTCCCTTGTCGTTAACTATAGCACAGCCGGTATCATCACAAGATGTTTCAATTCCTAATATTAAGCAGTCTTTTTTTGAATTACTTGAATAACTTAACGAGCTTTGATTAAAAGACTGGAAACATTTAAAGGGGAACACGAATTTGCTAACTTTGAGACTATATTTTAATGACATGTTCAAATTGACAACATAACCTAAAATATCATCTGACAGATGAGTATTGGGCAACTCTGTCATAAACACAGCATAAATATAAATATCACAGCTTGTAAATATTATTTATATACAATTTAATAATAAAAATCCTAAATCAATTGGTAAATAATAAAGCAACGAGTAAATAAAAAAAATAGGGTTTATAACTAAAATAGTTAGGTGTATATTTGAATAGATTTTTAAATTATGGTCACACGATATATTACAAAATAGTTTTATTGAATTATGATAAATTAGCATTTTAATTGAAAAACCAAAAATTATCTTTTCTTTTTTTTTGTTTCGCATATCCGTGTTTGAAATTATAACGATTTTATAGGATGATGAGCAGAGAGTCCGCCAAATGCCATTTTGTTACCTTATAATGCTAATTTTTGCCGATTTTGGAATAAAAGATATTTTGCGTCAATTTTGGCAAGAAATGCCATATTAAAAGCCACATTTAGTCTCCTTTCATATAGATTTGGACTCTATTCATTGAAATAATGAAAGATAACTCAACAAAAAATCAAAGAATGAGGTGTTTCAAAATGTATTATTATTAACTCCCGTAATATATATAATATATTGTCCCGACATATTTCATAAATAGTGTACTATTGTTACTACAATATACACTCTATGCAGAGATAAAGGTGAACTAAACAAATAGTACTTTATTTGAAACCTTTTGTTTATACCTAAGTAGATGGCTTCAAAAAATTTGTCGATAAAAAATTCAACTTTGCTGGGATCTCAAAATAAATATCATACTTAATTGTGTTTTTTTTACCTTATCGACCAAATATTTGTATATTTCTTATTGACATAATCTTTGGCAAAAATATAAACATTGTAGTTAAATAACGAAATCTATTTATTTGTGGTTAATTTATACTATTTTAACATATAATTTTTCACAAAAGTGAAATAAAAGTGCCACTTAACATTGCTATTTTTTAAATTTTAAAAGCCATTTTGCTTCTTTTTTAGAGCTACTTTTCATAAAAATAAGTTCCATATTTCATAGATTATTATATGTACTCTGTATTAAAAAAAACACCGTTTTAATTTGAATTGATAACGGATACGTTTAAAAAATATGAGTGGTGTCGTCTATTAAAATAATAAACGATCTTCAATAATTGTACAATTTTACGTATTGATTAATATTTTAATTATCAATTTGGGGAGAATGGAGACACTTTTTTTCTATCATACCAACGGAATACTGATGCCAGCGTGATGTGTTTTTTTTTAACATTTAACGATGTAAATCATTGATTTTACAATTTAATAAAAGTGAGTGTACAGTTCACTCATTTGTCTACAATTTAGACTATGTTTATGAATAATAATAGCCTTGTTTGATGAACTGGGTTGCCTCTATGGGGAGTAAGGAAGTATCGTGTTGCCGGCCATAAGCCTTAGAATAACCAATACATAAAAGTCACAATACAAAGTAATTTAAATAGCTGGGGTCGGCTTCGATAATATTTCACAGAATTAGAATGAGGGCAAATGGGTCAATATTCACAATATTAAACGCCCACACAAATTGTGCAAAATCTCGCTTTTATCAGTGAGCTTCGTACTGAATCTGGGGGTTTTCTTAATTATCAGTCGCGTTTTTGGAGAAGCGTATAGGCAATCCGCATTACATGTCTTTGAAACAGTTTATTTTTAATAATTAATTAAATAATTAAAGTAATAAAATAACTCAATATCAAAAACACTTATTTTAAAAAACAATACACCAGCGCAAAAATGCACTATTTACAAAAAAAAGAACAATTTTTTGTCATACATAATATTAATAATCTAAAAAATGCACTTCTACTCGAACTCTAACGCGTATTCGTAAATAATTTGTATAATTATTTTATTATTTTACACTTTGCTAATTTAAATATTGTTTTATCAAATCTTACTTACGCCCCTGTAAAGTTTATTTGTATTTAATATTATAAGCATGACTGAATTTTCTTAGGCAGCCAACAATGAAGGATGTTGGCTTTAACGTTGTAAAATGTAATTTAATTTCGGTAATCGGATGGAAACTGGTGCATTTTACATTTTTAAAATTTAATATTTATGGAAAAATGCACTGGGAAAAGTGGAAAATTTTTATGATATTCTTTATAAATGTACGGATTTATAAATAAGTAGGTATTACTGAGGCAAAACACGATATCAATGTGACGTGAATCCATTTCCATCCCTGATAAAAATCCCGGATTAATGACAGGAGAGGGATTTGTTATGATGTAATGTGTACACTGCTTTTAACGTTGAACATATTTGTATCAGCTATATAAAAACTATTTACTCATATACTTAGACCGGACATGTTGAATGAAAAATGTATTATTAAAACTTGAAAAATGGATTTTTTTGTAATAGTGTTACCGTATAAAAATATTTTAACTTCAAAGATGCTTCACCAAGATCATGAGTTGGTTAAATTTCACATTTTAAATATTATTCATCGATCGCATGTTACAAACTCGCATTCACCGTTGTGGACTAAAAATAGCATTTTATATCGTTGGCAAATTATTTGAATATTACGTATCATGTGGTTCGTTGTCAAATTCAGAGACACGTCTATTACACAAAATAACAAAGTGGTTTTAATGCTTATTTTCCTCCCTTATTCTTGCTCATTACACAATTATTTACTTGGATATTTAATTAATATTTGTTGATGGCGGTCCATAAATAGTGAGGTTAATCTAGGTTTAGTTTTGATACCACTCTGCCTCGTGTATTATATAAAATGATGATGTGGTTACTATTAACAGGCTGTTTTTGTACATATTTAGTTCATTATGCATATATAAAAAAATGTTAAATAAAAGAAGATGGACATTTCAATGCCAATAATTTAAAATTATAAACAGTCACCGATTTTATATTCACTTTATAATCCACGACAATTAAAGAGCAGCTATTATTATTTTTTCATTATATTTTTAGAGCTATGGGTTGAACCAATTACGGTCGTTGTTAAGTTATCTCTCCTCTGAGCATGGGAATTAAAATAGGTTCAGAAAAAAAGATAGTAACGAAAGTGAAATCGGATTAAAGAAGGCTCTAAATGGCTCATTACAATAGAGATAAAATTAATATAAGCCTCGATAATTGTTCGAGCTGTCAGGGTGGACTTGAATTTAACTGAGAATATTTTAAAATATTAATAGTGCTTTGGGCAGTTTTAGCGAGTTTGAGCCCATCTTGGAATCTTGTGTCTGTCAAATACGTAATTAATGATTTTAATTATTTATTTCGCTTATATTTGTGATACCCTACCACCGCCTAAAATATTCTCAGTTAATTCAAGTCCATCCTGTATAATTTAAAGAATACTCATGTACCTTATTGCATTGGGGGTTGTTCATATTGATAAAATACTTATCGAACAAAGTGTGAATAACTTTTCAGCAGTGGCGAGTATTTTACTCTCCACTCGTAGTGTGTAAACTAGGTTTAACTACGAAATGTCGAATTGAGGTTTAGTTTAAGCTTACTTAATAAATTCAAGAAAGTGAACGTCACAATCATGTGTTCTGTACGTAGGGTATTATTTGGAAGTAATTCAAGCAATATGAGATATAAAATCACAGTGTTTCCAGTAGAACAACTACAAAATAATAGATATTTTTCACTGCGATGCATTGTTAAGTTATTGAAGCTGTAGCGAGTAATAATAACGCCACATTTGAACAATTGTATTGTAGTGGGCAGGAACACAATAGTTGTTATTTAACCATATAACACACACACATTGTTTACTTTACAAACCATACTATGAATCAAAATTAGTTATATTGATTATTTATGCCCTCTTCCAGCGAAAATAATACTCTGTTGACAAATCATACTCTTTCACTTTACACCAATATGTTTAAATGAAAAACTGTTCCATATATCAATGACTCTCAACCTTATTTGAGGTTCTGACCTGCAAGACTTTCATATGCGTATTCAATTTATCTTTTATGTTTATCATGTTTTTAGTTAAAGTTAAATTTCATAGATATACCTGTTTATTTGCACGTGCAAGTTTTAATAACTCCTGACCTTTTTTCTACAAACCACAGACAATATATTATTTTGTTATTTCATACTTAACCTTACATTGTATCAATTTTTATTGAAATTAAATCTTGTGTGAAGATCTGTATATAAAACTAGGGTAATTTAAATTGAAATTTTCAATTTCGTAATGTTTATTGATGATCTGCTTGTTTTTTTTTAATAGGACGGTAATAAGTTGTTTATTATTTTTCATTCAGAATATGTCTGAATTTTTAAGGTAAATTATATATAAATATAATAATTTAATACGGTTTTCCTACAAAAGCAAGTTTCCCGATAAATACTGTTTTTTGAGAATTGTCATTTATTATTAAATATCTCTAATATTATTTTGAAATTAGTTTAATATTAAAATATCCGTTTCGAGATATTCGATATGTATTAATTGTAGTAAAATAATTACATATATAAACAGTATTCTTCCATCTGGTTACACTGATGGTTGAGGGAACTGTAGGTACATATAACATACACACACCTTAGACAAATATATATATTATAGGTGTCTGTCTCAAGTTTTGACTTCCCCCGATCCCCGGAGACTGACACGAACCCTGGTTAAGAATCACCGGGAAGATTATATTACTAAATCGGAGAGCCGTAATTATGATAAAGTAATTAAATAATTCATCTAGAGCTTGCGTCACTGACAACGGACGATGAAGAAGAACAATTTCTCGTTTGATGATTTTCCCCTTTTCAGGCTATAATTAGATTTAAGCAAATATTTGCATGGTTCTGCTTAAACCTTGCAAAATATGTTTAGTAAAAAATTGATACTCTTTATGTCACTTATTAACAGACGTAGTCAGCTGTCACTCAAAAATAAGTTACTTCTATATAAATCGTTTATCAGACCGATTCTCTTGTATGAATGCCCAGCTTGGTCTCATATTCATATAATTCAAATTGTTCAAAACAAGTGTCTTAAGATGGCCTTAGATCTTGAACCTGGCACATTTCTTAAAGAAGTCCACGAGGACATTAAGTTAAAAATGATCAAAGCAAATATCGCAGATTTGAGTAAAAAACATTACACTAAAATGACTAACTTCCCGACTAACCCAATCATAAGACATGTAAATAAAACCAAATATGCCTCGAGGAAACGTTCATTTTAAAGTCAAAAATAGAGTGTAAATTTCTAATAATCCACTCAACTCAAAATTGGTTTTACCCAAACAAATTGTTATTTAGTTTTTAAGCATTATATTTTGTAATTGTTTTGTTAATATTGCTTTTATTGTTGTTATTATTTTTGTTTTTCCATTGTTTCTATAATTTAATACTATTATTCATGTAAAATCATGTAGAAGAATACAATATGTACTTAGATTTTTTAATTTATTTAATATATATATATATATATATATATATATATATATATATATATATATATATATATATATATATATATATATATATATATATATATATTATTATCTAAATAGTAGTCATTGTCCTGATAATGTCCAAAAACTGATATTATTTTCAAAAATAAAATATAAATTTCTAATAATCAACTCACCATTATATTTTGTAATTGTTTTGTTAATATGGCTTTTATTATTGTTATTATTTAATAATCTTCAAATTTGTAAATGGGTTAATTTTTTCCCCATTCTTTCTATAATTTAATACTATTATTGATGTCAAATTTAAATAAAACATTGTCATGTTAGTTATAGGTATAAAGATTTATATACTCTGTACACCCAAGTCTATTTCCAAAGATATATTGTTCTATCAATCATTGTAATAACTTATGCATAATAAAGAAATTTTAATATATCCTGATAAAAAAATAAAAAAAAAAATATCGTGACGCCTTCCCTATTGACGGGAGTCCCTTTATAAGGGGTTGGCCAGGCCACCTTGGCCTTTACGGGAGAATATAGTAGAGATGATTTCCCAGGCCACCACACAGCAATGAGTACTTAAGATCTAGTTTGCTAAGCTAGATCTACCAAGTGACTCCGGCGCCGTGAATCGAACCCGGGAGTCTTCACTCATTACTAACCACTGGGCCACAAGGCGGCTCCATATATCCTGATAATGTACGTTTAATAAAGGGGTCTTGATATAAGTCTATTGTCAGATAGAAAGGTATAAAACCTCTTATTTCTAACATAAACCTCACAATTGTGTGGCTCATGTCTGTAAGGACTTGACTATAAATCACATTAATTATGTTTGTAATGAAGATATGATTTTTCGTTGACATTAATTTAAAATTGACTATAAAGTATCGTTCTCATTATGTTCCTTTGAAGGTGTCCGTTGACATTGCTTAACTAACCTGAAAAGGCTTTGTGGCCATTTGAATGCATACACTCGAATATATATTATGTGATATAAAAAATATAATATTTTGTGTGTGATGTTTCGAATTAGTCGTGGATATTTTGAGGTTATGTTTGGTTGCAGTTTACAGCGCACGTGATGCAAATGTCACATGTGAATATGAAGACACACTGTAAAAGGAGTAAACAAATAGATGTGGGCGAAGACCCCACCTGGGTGCCTACGCCCCACCACACAATTTGGATGCCCCCTTATATTGTTGGGGCGGGAGGGGGGCACACAGATACGACTGGCGATGAAGGGGGCCGCTCAGTAAGAATTTAGGCGTCTGACCCAAAACACAACCTTCGCATCCTGTGATATGTGAATAAATTACACATTGTTAGTGAACATTTGCGAGATTAACTTTATTACAATGGATAGTTCAAGGCTCTCGAACAACCGCTGTGAGTAAAACATTCGTAAACTTACTAAAAAAAGTTACTTTTCATAAGTTTCCTTTTCAATCTCAAAACTCGTTGTTGTGATAACCTCGAAAATATACGGATTTCCCTACAATCACGAACTGTTTTTCGTATTGTTCAAAACTTTTCCACAGTTTCACGACTGCATTTGCGCAAACGACGTCCATGAAAATGCAACGCGTGTATTGCAACTGTAAATGCACATATTAATTTATCTATATTTGTTGGCGAGCAATTTTTAAGTTTATATTTAAGGCTTCAATGCTTTGTTTCAGCGACATCTTGAAGGTTTCTCAAATCGATTATGAGCCGATATTAAAGGAAATATATACTATTGTTAAATATTTGTTATGAATTAGAAAACTTCTTTTGGTTAATGATAACCTAATAATATTTTTTCTACTTAAAGCCATACATATTATCTAAAAAATTACATCTATTTTTAACATTTAAGAGGCTCTTATGAAATCAGTATGTATGTGAAAATTTTTAATATATGTAATTGGGATTATGTTTAAATACATTTCTCATCACCAGACCTAGTCCAAGTGGGTGTAGTAAAGTGCTTTGAAGTATTCGAGCTCTGCAACGATTTCCTTTATAATATTATTCATTATTGTATTATTTTAATATAAATCGCTGATGTTTATACAAAACATTGTATGATGTATATTTACACCTATCATATATTATATTTATGGGACAAACTAAGAAGTTATTTTATATTATTGTGTTATAATATTGTTTTGTGAATATTTGAAACTTTAAATGGAATAAAACATTTAACTATTAACAATGTAATCCGCGCAGTGCTCTACATTTGTAAGCAATTGAACCATTGGATTCAATTCCTTATAAAGTTCCAAGTATTGTCTAAAAAGAGGAATGAGTTTGTAATAAAGTCGTTAGGAGTAATTAACAGATCTCTCAGCAATTCCAATAGATTGGAAAACAATTTATAAAAATCGTCGAATAATGAATTTCATCACAAAGGCATTCTTTATAAGGTGGAAAATGCGAAATGAAATAAATACTCTCGTTTCGAACTTCAACATTCCCTTCAACGAAATTAATAATTCACAAACAAAGAAAGCCTCTTTGGTATTGTTCTTAATGAACACTATTCGAAATTAACTCTTATTATTATATTAGTCAAATAATAAGCACTTAAGATGATTTGTCACGACAAAAACACGAACTTCGCTAATATGCTGACATTATAGCTGAAACGATTAATTTTCACATACTTTCAGCATTTTAAATTTGAATAAAAAAACGTGTTTATTGAGTTTTGTTATCAGCGCAACAATTACTGACCGCAATCTTTCATTGTTTGCTTAACTTCTTAACAAGGCTTTGTGTGTTTTATGACGTATTCCTATTTTATTTTACACTCATCCACATCTAAAAGTATCATCATATCTTTTAAATAAAAAATACAAAATGCATTTTAATAGTGGTTATTTAATAATAGAAATAAGAAAACGGACGGTGGTTTGTTCGCGTGCGTTAAGGAAATTATGAAAATGGCATATTATTCAAATTAAATATAAGTGAATTATTTCATTAAACAATACCTGTGTTTATTGTGAAAAAAACATACTTGTAATAATCAAGAATTATATATTATAAGGAACGGTTTAAGTGTGTACTTAAAAAAAATGTCTCCTTATTAAACAGAGTGGAATTTAAATTGAGGAGAATATTTTAAGGGGAGAATATATTAACCTTCTTTTACCCTAAAAATAAATACAAAAATAATTACACATTTAATTACAGACATTAGCCATTTTTAATTCGGATTAAAAAGGACGACAGCAGTTTATTCTTATTATCGGAAATACATATGGTATGTACAGGTGAACATTCTATATAATGTTTTCTTTCAAAAACATACTTATAGTTAACAAAATGTAATATTATGAGAAATGCTCTATGTTTAATCGCACCTTGACCCACATTTGACCATTACGCTTGTTATTTTCACTTGAAATATGAAAAAGGTATACATTTCAATAATTCACTTATCCCCAGTATGCATCAGAATCATCTTCATTTATGAAGGTATTTCCCCAAAGAGAAGAAAATCTGACAATTAGATTAATTATAAAAAATCTGCCCCTTTACAAAAACTTATTATCCACAGTTTGCATTCGACGATCGATTCTAAATGCCTTAAAGAGGGTATTTATGTATTTTTTATTTAATTTGAAATAACATGGTTTAGTGCTTATTCAAGGATTATTTAATTTTTAAACTCTACAATGGATTATTCGGAGTTAACTAATTGTTATCACAGGAAAATCTGTCATATAAAGTTCTGATCGATATGTAACAGTTATGCGGGTCTATTACGGGTACGTTTTACACGACTTTGACAGACAATTTGAATAGTTATAATAAAACTGTATAAAATGTATTATATTCTTAGTATTATAGAATAGCTAGATAGTTACTTAATACATTTCTCGATATTAAAAGACGTTATTGATTGAAAAAACAATTTTCTCGTTCGCAGTGCGCATTGTCAATGTCAAATTATTATGCTATCTTGACTTGGATAATATTATGTACTAATAAAACTCAAGTTTATTCTCATTTTCTGTATTGTAAGGTGAATACTATAAATAATGGTTCAATTGATTTTCATCCAACAATATAAAGTCACACTTATTTCAATATAACAAATTACAATTTTATTTCGATTGTTAATGCATTTTATTAATATAAATATTCCGATTTTTTAATGAACTTTTTACGTGTATTTTAATAAGCATTTATAAATCGCATAACTGAATTATATGGAAAAACGACATAATGGTGTCAATTGTGGCGTATTTTAAATTTATTATTAGGACTAAGGTTGGGTTTTTTTTAAAATAAAAATAAATTTATTATGTTATATTTATACCGCAATTAGTATAAATAATGAGAGTCCTACTCTTATTTCGGATTATTTTCGGTTTTGATCACCAGTTCGTTGACCAAACCATTAAATTATTGAATTTCAATTGATTTCCAATATTTATTGTTTTTAAATGCTCTGCTTTGTTTTTAAAACTAAGATAATAAGTTTATTTTTTTTTAAATTTTGAATTTTTTATATATACTCTAAGGATGGTTGAGGGAAGGACCCGTATAGAAATACAGACATATAACATACACACACTTAGACAATTATATATATTACTAGGGTAATTTAATGTTTTTTAGGACGGTTATATTTGAGTTTTGAATTCATTGTTGCTTTAAAGTGTTTTTTTTATCGATTAGAAGAAATTGTTTAAATTTAAAAATGAAGTATAAACATGTGGAATATTATGTATTATCGAATTAAATACATCAAAAAAATTTTTTAATTTTTTTAATATTTTCAATCGATATTGCTTTTTGATGCTCTGCTTTGTTTTTAATACAAAGACAATAAGTTTGTTTTTTCATTTTTTATATATACTCTAAGGATGGTTGAGGGAAGGACCCGTACAGAAATACAGACATATAACACACACTTAGACAATTATATATACTTGATAGCAACTTCTTTGTAATTACCTTACCGACCTTCCCTTAAAATATATTACTTTGATGTCTGGCATTGTTCTATCGAAAGGCGGATATGATAATCGACAACTGTGGAAAGCAAAGTGTAATTGACACACCACTTATGAATGTCTCGAAATAAGATTGTGTAAAAGTGCAGGGAGTTTTGCTGAAAAATCGATGCGCCTGTCCACGGTTGTGTTTCTAGGTTTTAGCTAAAGCAGAAGGTTTTCTAGTCAGGAAACGGAAACAGACCCACTCCTATAAACACCCACCGCCCACCATCCACCACCCTTCCGCGACTAACAGGCTTGTCAGAATACTGAGCTCTTGAGTGCTCGACTCCATATACTTCACATCAACATTCACTTGTACAAATCGAATTATGTCATGATGCCATTATAATACCACCAAAATAACGATAAATTATTCAATAGGACAAACCCGTTAATAAAAGAAACGAGCGTACGTCAAAAAATTACCCAATATCTTCAATGGTTCATATAATTGAAGAGAGGCACCAACATACTTCGCTATAACGCTAAATTATCAATACGGCTTTTAACTACTCTCACTAATATAATACTCATTATGCAAAAATATATGTCGATTAATTGTTTATTGATTTCTATGGGTAATTACAAAAAAAATGTATTTTTCTCGACTTAAAAAAAACTGAATATTTTGATGCAAATTTATAAGTCTGGATTTGAAATTGTTATATATGAAAGGTATGATATAATATTTGAAATTAATGATATAAAATCATCAATCGTAAAAACAGAAAATTCTCTCCGTTCATAAATTTCCTAAATCAATAGTGGAAAATTTGAATGAATGAAAATAAACCACTTCAATGTAAGTTTATTGAATAAAAAAGAGCAAACAAAAATAATGTTGTCGTTGGGTAAACCCAATAAACTTCTATCTATGGAAGTTTTATATTGTGTATTGGAAAATTGTCGGCACTACTACATGCGCATATTATACATATACGCGGGCTGTGGCCACCTCCAATACTGTAGTCCCTAAAATCCGACACTAGATACCAAAAAAAAACCTACAAAAACATCCAATTTGATTGAAAAACAAACACAATTGAAGTTGTCGCGTAGTTAAAGTAGCCAAAGCTAGTAAAAATAAAACTAAAATTCACAAAGGAGTAGTATAGATTTCAGGGTATCGCAATTACAGAAGTCTGGCTAAGGGGGAATTTTCTTTATTGGAAGTTTAATAATATACTCGATTAGTCCTTTGTATTATGATATTATTAGACTTGGCTGTACTTTATTACTCGGCTTGAAAGACATACCTTAAATACCAGTCGCTCGATAAGGGATTTAAATCGAGTGCCGATTAGTGAAAATGATAAACCTGATTCCATCGCTCATATTCTGATTATAATTAAAACAAATAAGCTAGATGGACCCAAGATTTGCGGTATTAATTTAATTTCACATCCAAGGTGAAACCTTGCGAATGAATGATGTTACCCGTATATAGTTTTAACATAATGCGGAAAATAATATTGTTTATGTTAGTTGAATAATTTTCAAGATATCTTATATCATTGGTTAATAATATGTGGAAGGCTTGGGTTCTTTCAAGGGGACAGATATTAACGGTTAACCTACTTTTAGTCAGTTATCCTAACTCTACTAAGGCGATCGACTTTTTATTTTTCGTGCAAAAATGTATGCACTATTTTATATCTTAATAAAATACAAACTTATTTTGTCTAAGATCTTCCAATCCTCAATATATGTCCTGTTTGAAGGCGTAATATTTTGCTTTATATAAATATAACCTTCATTATGAATACGATACGCGTGCGTTATAATAAAGAGACAAACGATGTAAAAAAGAGATTAAGGTTATATCGACTTATTTATTTATTTACATACAAACATGCATTACAACTATCGTAACCTTGAGTATTACAATTTCTTTATTTAATTTGAATTTTACATAGTTTGAATAATGCAAAATATTTTATGTGAGTTACTTAATATTAAATAATAAAAAGTATGGGAAAAAACCCATTTACAAATATGAAGATTAATTAACAATAATTTGGTAATATGTTAATCGTAAATTTATCATTTTTTTATTTATCAATTAGGTAATAGTATTAATAACAATGAAAGATTAAAAATGCATAAATAATTAATAAAAATCACATCGAGGGTATATATAATACTACTAAAATGCATATATTGTCATATTTTGACGATTTTGAGTTAGGGATGCAAAAGTTAAAAGTTAGTTAATCAGTTCTGGTAGTTAAAATAGAGGTTTTTTTTTATATAATTGTGTTATATTTGGAAAATATAAAAGAAGTCATTGACTTATACCAAATTGTATTCAAACATATACCATAAATTTATAGTTCTGTTTAGACTTTTATTTCACTAATTCGCCATTATCATACACTATGAAACATGACTTGACTTTTAGCAATATACCGTCGACATACAAAAAATAATAATAATTAAACCAAAATATAAAACACAACTATAGTAAAAAATCACAAACAATTATGAAATTAAGAAATTATATATATATATATATATATATATATATATATATATATATATATATATATATACTCTATATATATATATATATATATATATATATGCTATATATATATATATATATATATATATATATATAATATATATATATAATTATATATATATATATATATTATATATTTGTATTAAACTTTTAAATTATTATAATTAAATATCAATTTGCTTCATTGGAATCTGATTGATAAATAAACCTACTGTGCTTTGTGCCCATTGAATATTACCTGGCTTTTTATTATTCCCGTTTGTGGATTATTGGCGTCGATACGTAGACGCAATAATTATATACAAAATGTTTGAATGTGTACAGTAAATTCAGTTTCCAAAAGCCGACAAGGGATTACCCTGTGGGGAACGGTGAATTTCTACAAGCCTCAAATGGATAATTACTAAATTTATATTTGAATCGGGTTCTATTTTCTTTGGGGAACAAAGCCGAATTTGTATTTAATAAATATATTTTATAGAATATAATATATATATATATATATATATATATATATATATATATATATATATATGTATGTATGTATATATATATAGACAGACACGTTTACTGCAATATTCAATTTAAAATGCACGCATTTTTAGATATTTAAATATTTTTAAATTACTTATAAATATCAAGATGGCGGACCAAGCAGTAAAGCAGCAAGCGACCTTTATCGAGAATTCAGATGATATGATGTTTAGTGCGCTTAAACAATTCCGCCATCTTGATATTTATATAAACAGCTTTATATATAAGGTTTTTACAAATTTTATTCTAATTAATTTTGTTGTAACAAATTTTTATTAGTTATGTACACATTTTTTCCCGACTTAATAATCGCCTCAGTATTTACCCTACAATTCAGGAAATCTGAGTAAACCTGGATCAAGAGGATATATTAGCATTTTATTAACATTATTACAATTTCCCAGTCGTAATGACCGCTTAAAGGATTTTTTAAAGGAAGGAGCATTTGTTAAAAGATAATCTAATAAAATATTTAAATATATTTTTTGGGTCAATCTTGGGATTATCTATTAACTATGGGTAAGATAGGATATTTATGCTCACATTATTAAATATATTCATTGAGCGGGATTTGAACCCATAAGCTATTATGCTGGTTAATAGTAATTTGGTATCATCAATGAATCGTTTCCAAATACATTCTTCATAAATCGTGTCGCTCTTCTGTTAAATTAATTCATTCCAAGTACTTATAGGTTTAATATAGAGAGATTCAGAAGAATCAATATCGCATTATCGAAATTAAATTCTTTTGGGAATCTAATTCAAGATTTGTATTAATTCAAGAATATAAGAAGAAGTCGCCGTGACCTCTCGACACAGACTCAATGTGAACAGAACAATAAAGACAACGTTACGTATACATTAATATATTTATATAAATCTTATGTTTCTAAGTGTTGCAATTTAAAAAAATATATATTCTCGTTATAAACGTACAAATGCTATTTTTTTCATCAGCACTCACGAGACACGCGAATGCTTCAATGCAAATATGAAACAAATGGACGATTCATTGTCTATCACGTGCAACAAATGTATTGCTATTTATGAAATGGCATATGATTTAAATATATTTTATAATGTGTGCAAATTACTTATTGTGTCAAATATAAAAAAATAATTTAGGATTTTAATTGTACACAATTTCAGAGTGTTCCAATGCACATTCAGTTTGAACCAAAACGAATCGGTTTGCTTTATGTTGTATTACGTAATATAATTAAGCCGATTGAAAACCACGTGGGATTCTGAAAGAGGCTTATCTGTATATTATATTTTTATATCATTTATTTATTAAATCATAATATGTGTTTATTTATGCAGGATGGACTTAAACTAACTGAGAATATTTTAGGGTATCGTAAGAATAATCTAAAAAATATATAAAATAATTTTTTTATTAATTAATAATATTAATTTTGTATAACAGACACAATATACATGTAACAGTCACTACTGAGAACTTCAGAGAATCAGTTGATTCCAAGATGGTGGCCCAAACTCAATTCCAAAAGCAATATTAGCAAGCAACCTATCACCCCTAAAATATTCTCAGTTAGTTTAAGTCCACCCTGTAAAAAAGAAGTTGACTATTTAGTAGGAGGATTTAACTTGTTATACCAGTAATGTTTTTTTTTATGTATTGAGAGCAAGTCGATTGGAAATAATTAAATATTAAAAGCTTATAAGAAAGTGTTGACGTTTCGATTAAATTCAATAAATAAACATGTTACATTAAAATTTTATCTTTACTAATGTACGAAGTTTATAACAAATTAAATAATATGTATGAAAGTAACACAAATTTATTTAGATTTATTAATACCTTACTAAATAATCGTGATGATAACGACCATTAAAGACAATGTATCAATTCTGTAGTTTGACAACATTCCTGATATAGAAATTCCTTTACACGTGAACATAATGTTCAATTTTAGACCACAGGTTATGCAATCCAAATACTATCAATAAATTATCTGCATAGTCCTAATATCAAGATACTAGAATAGTTAGATATACAATTTCTTCATTAATTATTGTGCTACAATGTAATATCAAGCCAAATATAACAGACATTTAAATTGTGAGGTGTTATTTAAACACTTCATTGCCAATCTCGAGTTTGTTTGAAGTAAAAATGATTTCATTTACATTTTGCATTATTGGGTTATTTGAGCAGTCAGTCACTCTATTGATTTTTTTTTTATTTCTTCGAATCTGTGATAAATGATAAAAATGTTATTACATTATTTTTTTGGGTACTTCCGAGACCTAAACTATATTATTAAAAAAAAATGAGTTTGCGAAACTGTGTATACTAATTAATGTTAAATATTTTTAAACGACAATGTATATTTATTAGTAATAAGATTATTTTTTTAATATTTGTTATTACTCTTGTCATTTATTGTTAGTTGATATCCTTAGAGATTTTATACTAATCCAAAGAAAAATGGTCGCCATTAATATTTTCAAGAATAATAATTTTATTTATTGCACACAATATGTATCTTTGAATCGAACAATATTTTATTGTGATTGTGAAGATAATTGTATCCCTAGATAAGTATTAATGGACAAAAACTAGTGATTAAAAGTGTTGAAGAAGAAATTAAATTCACAACTAATATAATATTCATTTTCTAGTATTTAAAAAACAAAAGAAAATTTAAATAATTTATACTAAAAATGCTGAATATTGAGTGTCGAAGAGGTAATTTGTCCAAATTAAAATTCGGTTTGTTCAGTGTTAACATTTCAATGTTGAATTGTTAAAATGCAAATTATACCATGAATCACCGATTCAATTCTCGACGTGAGAAATTTTTCTATCGCCTATTTATAGACGGATGAATCTTTCAATATGTACGTATTGCTATTGCTTTGTTTCTTTCATATACCCAAATAATATAATAAAATCAATTTATTATTATAAAGCAATTAATCTGATTTAATTGGATCTTTTCAATGGAGCTTAAGGTCTTCTTCCTTATCTCAAAGATTAGTCTCTTCTGATTGATTAACTCTGGAACAGATAATAATAGTCGCCCATTTACGGTCAAAGGTATTTTTTGAGAGGCTATTTTATTCCCTTATCATAAATATGTACAATACAATGGAAACCACAAAAGGTTGTGAGCAAATATGACGTTAGCTATATTTTTTTCTTGCGTGGCGATTTATTATTTTTGCTTACCTACTCTTATTATTTTTTTGTATATAAAAAATATAATTTATTATGTATTAAATGATCATTTCCTATATAATTATTTATTAGAAGGCATTATTAATATTGAGGCCAGGGAAAACTAATGAACGATCGAGAAAACTAATAAGACTACAGAATAATGAAGAAAATTAACCATCATAAGTCCTTGGGGAATATTTGGTGCATTTTTATTAAATAAAAAAAAACCAACGCTTGTCTGAAGCATTAAAGCTCTTCAGATGAATAATGAGGGGTACATTTTATATTTATTTATAGTTTCAATACTTATTATTTATAAAATAATAAGGGAAATCGTTCCGATTTCCTTCCCACTCGACTGACAAACGGGTTGTCGTTATTTCCAATCGACCTACTTTTTCACATTCAAAATGAAAAAAAAAACAGATTTTACGTCGGCCTTTTTAAACTATTGATGTCTTCTTAAGGTTATTATATATATCTATTAATGTGTGAATAAACATCCTATTCTACCCATAGTTAATGGCAGATTGTCCCAAAAAATATATTGAAATATTATTAAATTCTATTTTAACAAATGTTCATATATTTATATGAATATATATAAAAATGCTTAAAACAAGCCAATCCTAGAATAATTGAGGTTCTAATACATTTTTCACATTAAAACTAAAAGTGATTTCATTAAGCTAAAATGTCTTTCATTAAGAAATAAACAAGTTAAATTCAGGTTGCACTGAAATACAATATCTAATATATAACTTTTTGTATGTTTTAAAGTATAGTTTCGAATTCAGTCTAGGGTAAATATAAATTTAGGTCGATAGTTTTCGATGAAACCTTATCTGAAGAGTTTGCTTCTAATTCGATTAGTCGCTTATCTGTCACACGATAAAGGAAAAATAAACAACCGAAAATATACATAATAAAAATGTATAAAAGGGTATGTTAAATCACAGGTAGTTATTATTTTCAGTGTAGATATATTTTCTGGGTGGATTTCAATTTGATTTGGAAACGTACTAAAAAATCCGTTTACACACGGTCTTTGGAGAAATTAGACGAACATCTTAAGGGAAATCTTGATTTTCATTTGTACGTGTAACTTGAGTTAGTTTATTCATATTTATACTATATTATTTCAGTACACGTACATCGAATCATACGAAACCTTCACAAATGCACAAGTGTCAGTTTTATCATACAAATAGTCAGAGAAGAAAATTTACTGCATTGTTGGACGAGTTCTTATTATTATATTTTCCGATACTGCTTCGTGCATGTTATTTCATCGGCAACAAATATAATAAATAAACGCGATTTTATTTTCATAACTTAAGTGCTGAATAACTGAGGTATCTTTTAAATAAATATTCGTTAAACGTCCGAAACAACCCCCCAATTACCACCCCTTTACAAGGCTTTGGAAACTACTGGATTAGTTAGTACAACAATTTTCCGTTGTTATGAAATTTGCTGTATTTTTTCGACAAAAAAAAACGCATTGTTTCACAGTAGTTATTCTAATTTTGAATTTTACTGACCTGAATGCGCTATTTTCTATTTTTAATATAGGAAGGTTTTATTTCTAGTTGATTAAAATAATGCTATTAACGATTTATATTATTTTACTAATAGATTCTCAATTCGAGACACCATATTTTGTCACCGTCTCTGAACCGAACTTAATGTGCTTCTATTTTATTTAAATTCAATACAAAGAGGTTGAAATGATGATGGAGATAATCTCCATAAGCAACAGATACGAACAGAACTCGTTTATCCGATGTAAAAATGGTTACAAATGACACAATCATCCTGAAAGCTCGACGAATTTGCTGAAAAGATTGTATGACGAAACATCTGAAGATTTTTCAGCATCCATCATTCATCCCGTTACATTAATAAATTTATTTTATTCACATCCCTCAAAAACGCAACGTCTGTATTTCACCTTCTTCTTTCGGACCTCATATTAATATTAATACCCGGCTCAGGATTGGTAAGGAGATATTTTTTATTTATGTAAAAGAATATTTGATATTATTACCTGCCATAATAATATTTTTTTATTAATTTCAATCCTCGTTAATTTGGAGGTTTGTTTTAAACTTGAAAGATATAAAAAATTATCATATTTTACAGTAGAGGCGTTTAAAGTTTCTTATCAATTTAAAAACAAATTTTCTTCAAATCTTTGATATTTTATATACAATATTTTCATATACATATGTAAGTATGATACATATATTTGAAGGTATTTATTTGAGCATTGAGTAAATATATTAATTTTTAAATAATTTATAATGTGTGATTTTTTCACATAAAATAATGGTTGATTATACATAGTTTTTCCTAATAATTGAAAAATGTCACTTTTCTTTTTAACCGACGATATGATTACACTTCAATAGATGTTAGTTCATTGCCAGTGATGAATTTAATTAAGAAATTAAAATGAGTATTTAAACAATAATCAATAAAATATATTCGAATGTCAAATGGATTTATTTTAAATAAAATATTTTTAAATTACTATTCAGTTTGCATGCGAGTTGAAATGGGATAATGCATGTTTTCGAGGATAATAAGTATAATTTATATGAATTTCTTGTGCTTGTTTGATATAAAGGATGGCTTAATGAATTATACATACATGTTAGTAGCAAGGAGTCATATTTGCTTACAATTACGGTTCATATCTTGGCTATTCATTGAGACCTTCCTTTTACAGACTGAAATCAGTTTTACCTCGCAATATTGTATGGCTTGACCTCCGCACATCATACAAAAGATACTCTTTCACATATTAAATCTACCCGTGTTACTTTTTCGCATATATGATTACATTTTTTTTATATATCATTTCGCAGTCAGACTTTGCACGTGTACAAATTGTCCCCTTATATGATTTGATAAGTTGCAATGAAATATTAATATTACATAAGTCTTGAGTCACATTAGAGCGTCACGTATCACATCACATCGTTGAATATTGAGTCTTTTTCATATCAAATTCAATTACCGATATACCCTTTTAAAAATTCCATTTCGATATTGTATTAATTGGAATGATCCGTGTATTATATGTAAATTTTAACAATGTGCATTACATTGATTCAATTAAAATGTAGCAAACTAATATCACATTGGCTCGTTTAATATTAATTGGACGTGAAAATCATTTTCGATACATGGGAATAATTGATAAGTCTCAAAGTCTCTCTAATTTGTACAATCAACGTATGACAATGCTTTCTGAGAATCCTGTTTGATCTCAAATACAATTCGGTTGCAAATTACACGAGTTAATAATAAATCTAGGTTGGTTAATAGCATATTAAATGATTCCAGAATAATATATGTCGATTCTGTCTCCTCTGGCACAGATGTTTCAAATTTCAGTTATATATTTTTTAATGATTATATTTTTCGTGAACCGGATAGGCTTGACATATATTTGTAGTCTGATACCGTCAACTTGATAACCTAAAATAAGGACACTTAAAGACTAAAAACCTGAAGATAAGCTTCTTATATTCAAACTTTCCCTCGAAAATTTATTATCTACCCTTAACAAATATATTAAAACGTCATTGGTTCTTCACATTGAGAGAACATAATTTTTTGTTAGTTTAGTTTGAGCGACTTGTTGTGAACAAATGGGAAAACTTGGAGGCCATAAAAGCACCATTAGTGCATTGTACGACCATTAACAGATTATATCTTCTCACGTAGTACATCATCGAAGAAAAGTTAAATTACTTAATCAAATAAGTGAGTGACTTGGTGATAATGTGTAAAGTGTGATTGCTATAAACGAAACCAAGGCTGCGTTCACATCATACAACTTGTATTAATAGAATATTACGATCTTTAGGGATTCATAATAAAGGATGTCCTGAAATTCATGCAAGATTTTGGTAAAACATTATTCGTCCTAAATATATGATTAATTCATACATTATGGCGTATATATTCATGCAAAAGGGCCCCACAGTTCATTTTTTTATTTCGTCAAGTGATCAAGAATTTGTGGCTTTTAAATCATAAATAAAAAAATCCAGTGAGTCTTATTTACCCCCATTAGCTATTTTATACCTAACATTATACTGTTTCCTTTATAAATCAATAAGATTTTTAATTTTAGAAAACCTACAAGGTGTGCGTTAATATAATTATACTGTGTTCATTTATATTCTTTACTATTTGTATTTATCTTTGTAAATATGCTAAGAAGTGATATAACATTCTTGGTCAAATTACAACACTTTATTACCAATTATATTAATAATATCACGAAATTACCAATTAGAGCCGTTTTGTGTGAACTAGTTCAGATCTGCACTTAATAAAAAAGTCTAAAAGAAATACATAAATAATCTGATGGGTTTGATAATTTAAAACGACAGGCTTTTTCATTTCATTGCTAAAATTGGATATTAAGTAAACATCAATTCGTATACTTTCCAACTACAATACTGATTTCTCATAATATTTTAAAATATATTATATTTGACAATGTGTGGATGTTTTGAATGATCGATTGTTTATTTCTCTCTCGATATGGATAAAATATTTATTTGGAGTCGAGTGCTTTTGTGTTCGACATTCAATAAACTGAGTATTTTGTCAATATTCTCTCAACGAATAAATATTGCGTATTTTTTCTGTACAAAGGGGAAATTCGATATGTCAAAATTAAAGTCAAATTGGTTTTATCCCCTTTCAAATTTCAAATATTAAAATCACACATTAATATTTATTTATTAATAAACGTTGATGTGTGTTCAATTTTATTATTTTTCGATTTTAATGGACTGAATTTATCACACCTTTAAGGTTAACCTACAATGTCAGATATTTTTGTGAATTTATATCTTCGTCTACATATGTATATCAATATGGTTAATTGGATTTCTGAATTTCAAAGATACATTCATGGAAATTGTTTTCGTTGAATAAAATAGTTAAAAATAACTGTAGTTTTAATCCATCAATGAATCATGTTTACAAATATTCATATTCAAAATCCATTGGGCGAGATTTAATTGGTATTAATCCCTCAAAAAATGTTATATGTATAAACATAAATTTTATTGCTGAATAAAAAAATGTTCATTTTCAGTAAGTATTTCATAAAATATTCAAAGCTTTTATGTGCGCGTACTATATTAAATTTTCTGCTTTTACCATTTTCTCTTTTCATAATTCAATTCAATTTTATTCGTACCTTGCTGATTTTTCATATCTACAAATGTAGATAATATTAAAAAAAATAACTTGAAAATAAAAAAAATGTCCATTTATTTATTTCTGATACAAGTAACATACTTAAAAATAATTATATACTTAAATAATATGATACTTAAAAAACAGAATAAATTAATTGATATCGCTACACAATGGCTAATGATGCACGATATTTTAAAATATATGGAATAAATCCTAATAAGTTTTTGTAATTGATTACATAATTTTAGTATCATTACATTAAAGATAATAAATAATGCAGTATTCACATTTTAAGCTTACACCTTTCTGATGTTGTTTTGTAATTAAAATCTTTGATTCGTAAACTGATGTTTTGTTAAGGAGAAGATTGTGTGGCGAAGTTATTTATGTATAGGATTTGGGAAAGACTAAAAGCTTAACTTTCAGGATTAGGCTAATCCTTCTACTGTTATCCTTATCGGACCGTGTTAAAATGTGGTCTGATTTCGCTCTCGAGATATCTCAACAATTTAATCTCATTATTAATTCCCAATATTGACACGTCTCAAGTTGAATAATTGAATATAGTGTACTAGAATACTCTTCTAAAATTAACCCTAGATGATGAGAGTGGCTAAAGGGGATAAATGTGCTCCAATGTTTCACTTGCACAAATTTTGCATTAAAAATTTGTAACCATGGACAATATATTACTTCTATATATAAATAAATAAACTGTATGAATCAATAATAAATGTAGAAATTCAATTAATTCACGCGTTACTTTCGGAACACCTTTTATAACCAAACCGCACCGATTACTTCACCGAAAAAATCACGCGATAAACCAATCTTTTATGTTTTCGTTCAAATTAGTCTTCTTTCGCTGGTTTTTATGAAAAGTAATTTCACAGCATATACATTTAAAACCACGCCAATTAAGAATGACAGAAACACAATCTTGCAGGTAGTACATTATTAAACAGGTGAATATGTTTGCGAATAATAACATTCTCTTTGAATCAGGAGCGCTGGTGAAACAGCTCATTTGAAAAAGGTTTCATTAATTATAATAACCATGTGTCCGCAAGCAGCTTAGTGAATTCTGAAAAGCTGTAACGCTCGACTCAATTTAAAATATTATATTTTTTATATCACATAATATATATTCGAGTGTATGCATTCAAATGGCCACAAAGCCTTTTCAGGTTAGTTAAGCAATGTCAACGGACACCTTCAAAGGAACATAATGAGAACGATACTTTATAGTCAATTTTAAATTAATGTCAACGAAAAATTATATCTTCATTACAAACATAATTAATGTGATTTATAGTCAAGTCCTTACAGACATGAGCCACACAATTGTGAGGTTTATGTTAGAAATAAGAGGTTTTATACCTTTCTATCTAACAATAGACTTATATCAAGACTCCTTTATTAAACGTACATTATTATGCATAAGTTTTTACAATGATTGATAGAACAATACATCTTTGGAAATAGACTTAGATGTTCAGAGTATATAAATCTTTTTACCTATAACTAACATGAGGATGTTTTATTTAAATTTGACATTAATAATAGTATTAAATTATAGAAAGAATGGGAAAAAAATAAAAAGCAATATTAACAAAATCGTTATAAAATATAATGCTTAAAAACTAAATAACAGTTTGTTTGGATAAAACCAAATTTGATTTCAGTGGATTATTAGAAATTTACATTTTGTTATAAAAATAATATCAGTTTTGGACATTATCAGGATATTGACTACTATTTAGATAATAATATATATTTTTTAAAAAAAAAAATAATCTAAGTACATATTGTATTCTTCTAAATAATCATAAGGGATATTTTGAATTCAATTCTATGACACATATGTAGATTAAATAAAAAGAAAAGTCTAATAAACTATCAAAATTAATAAAAAAACTGTTTAAAAATAAAATTATATTCCTACGGAAGCTGTCGGTGAAATAGGCATTTTATTTAGTGTTTTTATAATAAATTAGATCCTTTCATAACGAGAGTCATTCGTTCCTGAATCTTACAATTTTTCCGCCAAAACGCTCACATCTCGTTTCTATGATTTTATGCTTCGTATTTACAGTTAGTTATTTTTTATGGCTGTCTGTCTCTTCTAACTTCTTCTTTCGTAATATTTTTAGAGGTGTTATTAAATCCCTTACCCTTTTTACGTCATTCTCTAAGCGAAATGTCACCCGTTAAAAATTTGTATGCTCGTTATAACAAGTTCCACCGAAATTTTCATTGAATGTGTTATTTGGGATAAGCTGGTTGATCGATAGATATATTTGACTATGCAGTAACTCTTATTAAAAGAAAAAAATATTGAATCATACTAATTATTCAATTAGTAGTCAAGTTTGTATGTGAAGCGTCAACAAGCAACACCTTGAGTGTGTGAAAACTAAAGGTTCTACATACGATATCGATTTTGGAGTTAAGCCAAGTAGAAACAAGTCGTCCTATTTATACAACTGACTACCCAATATCACCATTACTGTATAATATTATTGTATATAAGAGAGGTGTATCTTTATAGAAAATAGTATATGGCAAAACACTCACGTATCTCCGTGAAAGGTTACTTACATGAACAGGTTCAATGGTTTTCTGTACACAGGGAGTTTCAATATCACATCATGTGATTTTTGTGTTCCTTTATTTGATTACTTGTTGAGCAATCACTCTATTTTGGATATAAAAAGACAAGCCCTTTAAAAGGTCTCGAAATAGGATGCCACTAATTTGATTAATTTAGAATAATAACACTTTACAATCAGACATTATTGACATTGAATTAAAATTATTTTAATTACGGTGCCAACTGCTTTGGTGAGTTAAGTTTGTTTTTATATAAGGGTTAATTATAATGCAATTAGCTTATACTTATATGTAAGACTCGTTTGATTAAGAATATATTTAAAAAAATTGAATTTTTATAGTTTATATCATCGATGAACACATCAATTAATTTCATATAATTTAATATCGGGTTCATCTTATTCCTATTAATTTTTACACGACAGAAGAAAACATAATAAAAGGGGACAGATAAAAGTGGTTATAGAAACAAAAATTGCAATAAAATACTTCCGAAACTCTTGCGAATTGTGTCTTGAAAATATTGTTTAAGTGAAGAAATTCTTTGTTTATTTTCTACCCAAATTAAATTAAAAGTATCGCAAGAATTTGATTGGTTAAAAAATATACACTCTATACAAAAATATACTATATGTATATTTAAAATGCTTGAAAGAAGTACTTACGTACTAAGCGACTTTTTATCCATGATAGAAAATCAATATTTTATATATGATATTTAAATGTGTTATTGTATGTCATGTGGAAAACCTACTTTTTTGTGTAAATACTTGTCTACATGTAAAGTAACTGTATTCAAAAGTGTACTGGCTTAACTAGTTTCCCAGTGAAAACGCAATAGTTGATAATTCATTTCGCTTAGTGAAATTTCGGTATAATTATTTATGAATTTCAATATTAAACCAGCCACGCATATATTCATATTGAAATATTTGGCCATTGCTTTGATGTTTGTTTATAGAAATATGAGATATGTGTGATTAACATGGCCATTGTTAATATATTTCGAATGGGTGACCGTAATTGCGTGTCACTCAATCAATTGTGAATTCATTACATCGAATATTTCAATTCTCTCAATTGATGGCAATCAAAGAGGGGAAAGCGATTTTGCATATTATATTAATAAAATGCCAATACAGTATTAGCTTTATTTTTAATATTTATACACACTCTGTCGTCAAAGACATGCAAAAGCCGCTTCGGAACAAAGGGCGGGCGTAGTACAAATAAGACGAAACATCAAATGAATATCAAGTAAGAATATTTAAATTATATTTACACAAACTGTATCGGATTTATTGACTTCTCATTGAATATGTAGACTTGAGCTGATTATATGTATTTATTGGTATTTTTTTTAAACCTAAATTTGATAGTTTAAGCATTCCAATGAACATATATCTATAGAAGTGTCATGCGTACTTCGTATACTTCACACGTACGCGGACTGTGACCACCTGCAACACAGTAGTCCCTAAAATCCAAAACGATCGATAATTCGACACTCGACAGCAACACGATTTTTCATACAAAAACATCCGAAATGATATTTTGAGAGGGTTTTTTTAGACATAACGTGTTAATTGTCTATCGGTGATCTTAACTATTACCAGTTATATAGCTCAACAACTTAATAATAGCCTTAGTATTTACCTTAAATATACCTTAAAATACAGGAAATCAGAATAAGCCTGGATCAAGAAAATCGATCGCAATTGTATTAATATTATTCCCGATCTCCCAGTCTTAATATAGATATTTTTTAATTGAATAAAGTAACTTTTGATGATTCAATTATTATTAAGAGAATATTATTATTAAGAGAAAACAGTCGTCTGGAATACCAAAAAAACTACATCTTTGATGGAGCTTTTTGAGAGGGTTTTTTTATTCACAACGTGTTAATTATCTGTCGGTGACCTTAACTATTACTAGTTACACAGGTCACTGACTTAATAATCAGTATTTACCTAACAATACAGGAAATCAGAGTAAACCTGGATCAAGTTGATCGATCGGGATTTTTTATTAATATTATTCCCAATCTCCCAGTCGTAATAACCGATCAAATCAATTTAAAAAATCTTGACTTGAGTGAGATTTGAAGCCATGACCACAGTATTTGTAGCCACGCTTCTTATCCCCTGAGCTATTATGCTGGTGAAAGTAGTACGCTGGTGTTACGTTAAGTGAAAGAGGGTGTAATATTATTAAAAAGATCGACAGTTGGTGACAAAATACATATTTTTGATGACTTTTAAAGTGATCAGCTGAAGTTGAAGATTTTACATACTTAAACATTATATTAAAGTGTATTAAAGCGTCACAATTCTGAAAAAATGAATTAACCTCGATACACCAATCATCTCAGGCAGGACTCGAACCTGCCTCTTCTGGTATGGCCCCAAAATTGGCATATCTTTATAATAATCTCATTGCTTTATTCAAACATTGCTCAAGCCGCGACGCCATTATGATGATTATTATAACTCGACATGTATTATATTTGCTGTGATTAGTTCAGATGCTTGCTTTCAATCAACTTGGTTTTGCGGCGAGATGAACTATGTATGTATGTATATATTTGTAATTATTGTACACAAATGCATCTCGTATAATATTATTGAAATGTAACCAGGACTTAGTTATTATAGAGAGAGATTGTGGCTTTGCTTGCTTAGTTGGAATACAACTGAATGACAATACGCACGTAAAGAGCGATCATCAATAAACTATTGTTTGCCACATTGACCTAATTCTATCAATATGCCAATCAGAATGTCTGTAATTTTGATTAGTCCCTTTGAAAAGCAACACATATCTCAATAAGGGCGGCTCGTAGTATCACTTGCTCTATTTACTAACGGAAGGATTGATTCTCGTCAAATATTATCTGTTTGTGTCCATGTTTCCATTAGAATGTTATCTTTGATAGACCCTAGACAAATTATTCATACATATACTTAAAATATAATACAGTATTTAATAATATTCATATCATACCAATAGATGGGTGTAGAAAAAAATTGTGATCATTAAAAAGCTTCTTATTATAAATAATTATTTATTAACATACTCTTCAGTTTTGGCAAATTTTACAGACCTTAATTGGGAAGAAAATCGGTATATTACATTCGTGTTTTGTTTTTTATGGAATATGTTTCCTTATAATAAAAAAAAAATCTCAAATTTGGAATATATCATATATTAAATAGCTAGGAATGAGATTTAATGTGAATACGACTATGACCATGGATTTGAGTTATAATGCATCTACTAAAGGGAATAGGGAAGAAGCCTTTTCAATTTAATAATATTAATATATATATATATATATATGTATGTAATATCCTCTTCCAGTTTAATAATGTGGAGATGTTTCTCTTTAGATATTATCTTACATGCTTTATTTAATTTTCCTACATTAAATTGTGTGGGATAAATAATGCTTTAAGTGTGATTCAAAATAGAAAACTAATATTTCAACGGTCAAGAGAACAAAGTAAAATTTAAAAAAGTTGTATGAAATTGTTGAATTTTATAATTTGAAATAAAAGGCTTCAATAATCTTATTTATAGTCATGGATTTAAAAACTGTAAAATAACCAAATACAAATTAAAAAATGTGGACGTTTGTACTCTTTATCATCGATATACATATTTAATTGGATTGTAGATAAATGTAAAACTCGTGAACAAATTACTTTTATTAATATTAATATACTCCAATAACTTTCTCTTCAAACAATAACCCCATAAAAATACACAACCTTTAACATTTGCCTGAAGAATAAGGGGGGCTATATAACTTAAGAAAATGTGATTATTCCAGATGATGGAATTATTTATATTGACAACTCATAATCGAATAACATCGCTGGCTTATTTTGATTTGTTTTTAACATATTATATATTTCAAAGGGAATACCTCATTTGATACTTAAAACTTTATGCACGTAAAACTTCTCCTTCACATATATTATTAAGGGATATTTTCAATAGAAATTGCACACTTTGATGATAGTTTTTATTTAATTTGGGATTATATTTTTAATGTTTGATATGTTTTTTTGTCTTATTTAATCGTGTACTTTAACGATCGGATTTTTTCAGTATCATAAAAATAATGGATAATAATACACAAATACGCTGAAATTTCAACTTATAGTTACAGTAGAACTTGGTTTCTAAATATTTATATTAATATATTAAACGAATTTTTATATATATAATAGGCTAAAGGGTGTGCTGTTTGTTTGGTATAGCGTATGAACAATGTGAGTTTCATTGTATACTTTTCACTAACGGCTTTCAACTCACAATGGCCAACCAAGCTTTGGAATATTTTATCACAATTTAAGTTATTAATTGAGTATGAATTTGCGAAAACAGTTCTTAATATATACGTGAAAAATGTTGGAATTAAATGGGAATGAATTTTTGCAAATAGTAAATTTGACTGGAAAGTTAAATCCATAACTACAATACAGTCGATGTATTTATAAATAGCATTAATTTAATCGTAAATTTTATATAGACACATGAAATATGGTGTAACACATGGAAAAAATTATTTAATAATAATTAATACATATCTAAAGTCTCTAAACGGGTATTTTAATAATAATAATATCAAACTGATCGTAAAATATTTTTAGGTATATTCAAAAATGCATAATAATGACGTGCGCTTTTTCACAATGACGTGTCTTTCCTTCATATGGTTGCATTTTTTTTACTATGTCAAACTCTTTTATAAACATTTACTAACATCATACTAACATTTGAACAGAATATCAAGCAAAATATTTCCCTAATATTACCGCCATTAACCACCAAGTAAAAAAATGTGGCATCCCTGAATATTGAGTGAGTAAAAAAAATAATCGTTCGTCCCGATTATCAAAAATAATGTAATTAAAAATATAAAGTGGTCACCTTTCAGCAGCGGCACGCCGAAAATTACATTTTATAATATTTTTTTTTCTTTCTCCCCCGTATATTTATTAATCCGCTGAAATTGGGGGGTGGTTTACTCCCAATCTCCAACGAGAGGACACAATTTGTTTTTAAATGTGATTTTTCTCGTCATCTTTGAACGTGGCAAGCTAAAAAAACCCTTTCTTTCATTTTATCACAATTTCAATTACACGCGTTGCTCCCATTTTTATTTCTGAAGTGCTTTTTATATGAGATATTTTTGAAACGAATAAAAATTACACTTATGTTTCAATATAGCCTTATATAATAATATAGACTTTTATCTCTTTAAAGTGGGCATTGAATAAAGTTTTTTATGAAATCTTATATACTGATAAATATTACCTATTTCTCAATTTTAAGAATACGCCGAAAAAATACTTTCCTTTTATTTGTAGAGGAAATGTCTAGATTTATACATGTTCAGATAAGAGGTATAATAGTTAATAAATATTCGTGATTGGTCAAACGGTGAATGTACAATATCATTTATGTATGTAAATTACCAATCACAGCCGCTTGGGGTAAGATAGTCTTAAAAATTTACTACATCATATGAAGACATTTTTATTCATAACGTTTTTTGACCCTTATTGTAAGCTTAAAATCAATTTAAATATTTTTATTTCCCTAGTTGTTTAATATTATGCTCGAATTTAAAATGACTCATAAATAAATTAAAATAAAAAAAATTCCTTGATAATATTACTTACTTTACCTTTGATCTTTTTTTTGATACAATTTCTAGGGGAAAAACAATATTTCATCATTAGCTTTAATTACGGCAAACTGTTAATACTTCATTATTAAGTTTCTCTTTGTTATCATGTGTTGTGGGCGTGTATAAGAAAATAAATAATATTTATGAAAATACTTCTTTAAATACTTACATTCATAAAATATTCAAAGATTGAAAAATAGGCACAGTATGCAATAATTGGGTCAAGAATATATTCAGTAATTTTCTATCATCATATTTATTTATGGAAAATTAAAATCCATATTGACTAGTAAAATGACTTTTAAAAAAGGCTGAATTCATAATTTGATAAAAAAACGCTTATTGTGAAAATATGTTCACATTTTTTTATTCGAAATACCAATTTATATTAAAGCTTAAATACTTCATTATTTTTAAATTGAAATGCTGAAAAATAAATTACCTCATTACAAAAAGTAACTTGTGCAGAAAAACCAGATTTAATCATCTTAACTTATAAAAACAAATATTTTAATATAATTGGTTGAAAAATGAGTAAATTAAAATATTTAGTATTAAAACGATTTAATAATTAAATTTCATATTTGACACATTAAAAAAATAATTTAAATATCTTAATTTAATATTTGAGCTAAAATAATACATTCATGTTTTTTTTATCAAATGGCATAAGATATAATGAACTATTGATAAAAATATTTATTTTTAATTATTTTTGAATTTAAGATGAACTAGAAGATTTGATAATTGTTTAATTTTATTTTTATAGAGAATATTTTGGTTTAATAATGTATTTATTTTATGTATTAAACATATCTATTTAACAAAATGATCGATTTTCTTCTATAATGCATGAGAATCGTATTGCAAACAATGGCTCTGTACATTTTCTTGAATAAATTTTATTACAAATACACAAAATCACTTAAAGCTGTGTTCAAATAAACGGTGTGGTTAATATCCAGAAAATCAGAGTAAGATGGATGAAAAAACTGTACAGGGATAAAATACAAAATAGTTATTATGATAATTTTACACATACACTTAAAAATGTATGTTAAAATATACTTAAACATAATATTAAAGTGTATTAAAGCGAAATAATTCCAAAAAATGAATTAAACTCGAAATACTACTTTAATATAGAGGGTATACTGCCAAAATTCACTTTGTCATATTTCATAGTTTGAGATAATGGTGAATTGAGGATAAAAAAGTCACAGTCTTAACAGAACTATAAATCTATGGTATATATTTGAATAATTTACAATGTGGTATAAGTCAATGACTTCTTTTATCTTTTCAAATATAACACAATTATAAAAATACCTCTATTTTATCTACCAGAACTAACAGAAACTAAAAATGTAAATTTGATTTAGATAATTTTTTTTCTCCCGTAATATTGATGATACGACTAAGTGCGTTTCGGAAGTAGATAAAGTAATAAAAAACATATACAAATGTATCTCAAAATAGTCAATTATGACATTGTGCATTTTAGCAGTATACCCTCGATATAATGTCATTACATTTATCTAAATTGGAACAATGGATAGCCTGTGAGTAAATTTTTACAAAAATTAAAAGGATGTCGGTCCATGAACGTTAACCAATAATAAAGGTAAAAAAGCATTCGCGTTGCTTATGATGAACTGTATATAATCGATCTAAAGTATTTGTCATATATATGTTGGCGAATCCTGTTAAAAGTACCGTACTAATGTACAATTCAATGTAAAACATTTCAAAAACAACAACGACTTATAAACCATTCTCGAATCCCCTTGAGCACACACAAAACATTTCATTAAAATCACTCCAGCCGTTTACGAGGAATTCACTGACAAACACACGCAAAGAAGAAATATATTAATATAAAGATAAAATGTATTTTTTCGCTTCTATTTGTGGTACACTACCACCCCTTAGAATATACTCGGTTAATTCAAGTCCATCCTGTAGATATCAAAGGGCGTCTGTGTATATATTAATTATGAGTGGTTCAGAAAGCAAATAACATATTCGATTGAAAATGTGGTTCGTGTGGCGGGATAAAGAATACAAAGTGTGCTTTTCGTGGAAGATTATTTTATTTTATTTTTCGTGAAAATATTTTATCATTTAGCATTGTAAAAAAATCGTTTGTGTAATACACGAGAATGATTATTTTCAGTGACGTCGGTTGTGTTGGAAAGTGTAAGGGAGGGGTAGTTTTACAGGTGGGCGATGAGCGGGGGTTGCATCCTTGTTGTGCACCACTAACACATTTAGTCTAGGGACGATCTTTGCCCAAGCCAGACGTCTCTACTTTTCCTCCACCCAAACTTTATTTCTGATCAAATTATATCATCATACTAACATCAAGTAATATATACACTCATTTAATGGTTTTCAACTGTATTTTATATAATTTTTTGTGCTTTCAGCGGCTCGTTGAAGATCTTGCTGAAAGATGTCTTCTTCGCAGCAGATCATCAGGTCTTTCAGCTCCGATAGCGCCACCAGAAGGCGCAATTGGAGACACCATCTAAGTCTGAGGGGTCGTCGCACTGATGGGGTGAGTTTTTAATATTTAAATCAACCCCCAGATTATGAGGGGCACGTATAAGATAACTTTAAATTGTCCGAGACTTACCGCATTTTGAGAGAATTTCTCTCTCACTATTCAATCAATAAACACTTAATGAAATACCCCCACTAATAAAAAAAAAACACAATTTTAAATTAGCTAATCAATTGAGTTAAAAAATTACAATTATAAATAATAAAAAAATATTTGAGCTTATTATAAAAATTATCTACTTTTAACAATTTTTTTTTTATAGAATGTATCCACTGTCTGAAATATTTAATTATCAATTTATTTGTTTAAAAAAAAATCTACTTACATATACATATAACAATTTGCGCCTTAAAAATAATATTAATATTTTAATGAAATCTTTTGAAAAATATTTGTTTTTAGTACACTTTTTGCAATTTTACACTTTTTCATTTTGAAAATAATGATATGCGATTTTAATGGGTGATTATTACAGATTGTACATTTGTAATAAAATATTTCCCAAAATTGTCCTTGTTTGATTACTAACATTTGGACATTTATTTAACGCGTTCAATTTTAAGCGATTCGCCATTTATGTAAGTGATGTGTAATAAATGCAAATAATTGTAATTTATAGCATTTCAAACAGAAAACAAGCAAATTTGCTCAAAAGCCGTCGGCTTTCTACTGAAACACATACATAATTCTGAAACTGTACTCTGAACGTTTCATAAATGTAACAGAATAATGTTTTTCAACAAATAGCGGTACATATCCTGTCGCATTTCATTGATTTAAAACCTACGCAAATACATGCCCTACATTATAATTAAAACTTTATAAATATTTAATCCCCTTGCTGATTTTCAATGCAATGTTTGCCAATATCTCCTTGTCTACATTCAACAAGCACCTGTTGAATCCACTGAGACACTCTTCTCTTTCTTTAACACCCAATAAAGCATTTTATCTGATATTCAAAACGACCATGTTTGTTTCAGCTGACTTTGTTGTATTTAAATAAGAGAATGTATGAATTATTCAACAAAGCACAATTCAAATAGAGCAGAATCCTTTAAGTAAAAGAAAACGCGCAAAAGACTTTGTTACATCCGCAAATGGAATAATAAATAAGATTTTTCGATTATTAACACAAGGAAACTATACATTGCTTATTCCATGATGTAATTAGCTCATTTATAATTTTAAGTAATTATTAACTAAATATATTCAATCCGGAGAATAAGTAAAAATATCATAAAAAATTTATATACAATTCTCGGTACTTATAAAATAGTCTTTTTGATAAAAATCTACATACACACAGTGGTCATGGGTTCAAATCCCACCCAATTCAAAAAAAATTAAATTGATTTGATCGGTTATAACGACTGGGAGATAATATTCATAAAATCTCGATCGATCGTCTTGATCCAGGCTTACTCTGATTTCCTGTATTGTAAGGTAAATACTGATTATTAAATCGGCTCTTTAAAAAAAAATAAAGCTCCTCGGGGCGTAAATAAATAAATAAATCATCTTGAGAAAACTAAAAGTGAAAGGATGATAATCTGGGAAAATTTGTTTCATTTCATAATTTAAAATCAAAGCAATTATATATATATAATGATTTTAAAAAACATAACGCAATTTGTTTACATATAATTTTTATACTATTGACCATCGGTGTACTACAACGATATAAATAAATTTAAGAGAAATGTATTTTTCTGCATTCATAATAATTAATAAATTAAAATATGTAATATTGTAGAATATAACTACATATATAATATAAGTACATATTGCTCATATTGAACTATATTTTCTCTTAAAAATTTCATAGTATTTATATAAAATATGGAATATGGAATACGATCTAATTTAAAATTATCAGATTGAAATTTAATGAACGTAAGTGGATTTTAGTCATAGTTTATAATGAAATCATTGCTCAACATCCCAGTCATAACCCAATCAAGTCTAATCGGACGTGTGTTGTTACCGGTCTAATAGTCTCTTCCTAAACACCGTGTATTCGAAATGTATATGTTATAATAATTAATTATTTAAACAAACTTACGCCCTGCAGTCAGTCGCTTAACTAAAAAAAATATTGTGTTAAAAGTTTTAACAAATTATTAAAAAAATACACATACACACTGAGCAGATTTTTTTATCATTTTCAAGGGAAAAATGTTGAAAATTGCTAGTCTAGAACAAACGAAAATTGCCAATTAGCGTCTCAGTGTTATCTAACCAAAGGGTAGTGGGTTTTATTTCTTCCTTTCGCTCATCCGTCATATTAATCTCTCACTATTCTCTTTCTATATAGGTACTATTTCTTTATTGCTCTCTATTTTTAAAAATATACGTTCCGACAGTCCGTAAAGTGTAGAAATAATACACGAATCGTTTTTGAATTACATTCCGCTTTTTCAATAATACAACTACATTTTCTTCAATACTAAACTAGGGTAATTTTAATTGAAATTTTCAATTTGTTAATGTTTTTTATGTTCTGCTTGATTTTCTAATAGGACGGTTATATTTGAGTTTTGATTTCATTTTTGCTTTATCGATTTTATCGATTAGTATAAAAATGTGGAATTATTATGCATTATAAAATTAAATACATGCAAAAATATTTTGAAATTATTTAATACTTTAAATGCTCATAGATAATAAGTTGTTTGTTTTTTCATTCGAAGTTTGAATTTTTTTTTATTAAAATTATTAATAAAATAATATAATGCGGTTTTCGCACGATGGCAACAATCATCACAATATTTAAAAAAGCGAGTCCCCCAATTAATACTGTTTTTAGAGAATCGTCATTTATTATTCATTATTAAATATCTCTAATATTATTTTGATATTAATTTAATATTATTATCATTAAAATAGCCGTTTCGAGATTTCAGATATGTATTATTTGTAGTAAAATAATTATAATATGAAATATTATTCTTCCATCTGGTAATTGATGGTTGAAAGACCCGCACATACACACTGGTTAGACAATTATATATATTATGTGTAAAGTAAATGTCTGACACGCCATGCGAGTGTTGTTCTACACATTCACAAAATGAATTTTATTTATCTACCACAAAATAACACCTATTAGAAATAATATAAAACTACATTGGTGTGAAGTATTCTGCCAGAAAATGGTTGGGTTATTTTTCATTTTTAAAAACGACGCTGACTGTTTTTTCGTCGAAACGAATTTAAAATTTCAGCCCCTCGCCGACCAAAGAGCAAGTTTGCAAGGTAGAGTGAACTTTAATTGTAAAATATCAAAGAGGGAACCGAAATGCATGTTGCGTTGAAAAACTTGTTGCCAATAAGATTGAACGTATTAAAATATTCCTTTGAAAATGGTCTGGGATAACAGGCCCTTTGAAGAAGTCTTAGCAGACAAAACTTATAAATAGTTTAAAGCACTGAACAATGCTGTTTTCTTTTGTGTTATCATATTTTACATAAGGTCACGTGTACTCCGCGTCTTTGATTTACTAAAATAGCTTTAACGCCCTCAAACGTTTTCATTTAATATATTCAAGGATTTTCTTTGTACCACTTAGTACATACATGTAACAAATTAAATTTCTGTCTGCTTTTCACTATTTCTGCGATGAATTAGGTTATTAAGAAAAATAAGTTGTAGATTTTAAAGAGAACAATTGCTCTTTTGTTTTATATATATATATATATATATATATATATTTATATATATATATACATATAAGATAGAAAATTAATACGAGCTACAATAAAATTAAAAAAAAAAACATTACATAATTTCATTGGCCTATCAAAAATTTATCATTCAATGAATATGTATTAATTAAGACTTCTATACAATTAATTGGACTATAATAATTTTAATCGTTTATAAATGTATCATAATATTAATTGATAAACACAAAAAACCCTTGTGAATTAAAGCTTATATAAAATGACGCCTTCCCTATTGACGGAGTTCCTTGTAAGGGGTTGGTCAGGTCTTAATACCGGAGAATATAGTAGAGGTGGTTTCCCAGGCCACCCACAGCATCTTTCAGATACCGTTTTTGTTGGTGTCATGGATCGAACCAATATATATATATATATATATATATATATATATATATATATATATATATATATATATATATATATATATATATATATATATATATATATATATATATATATTATATATATATATATATTCTTTAATATATTATTGTAATGACTGCTTGATATATAATATATATTCATATTATTTGATTTATTTTTACAGGAGAGTCCATCAGGTATGCTGAGCCGAGCTACTCGACGAAGTGCTTCACTTCGAGGAGCTGGCCGTGCTGCTGCTCCATCATCAGAAGTCCCTACAACACCCAAGAGTCCAGCAACACCCATGGATCCACCACCCAAGAAGTCCAACTGGGAGGTTATCGAACATTTTCAACCCGATAAATCTACCACCATCAACGTAGACGGGGTAAGCAATAAAATTAAAATCAGAACCCATCCTTTAAAGGTTGTTGACACAGTCCTTTTCGGTGGAATATCAACGTCCCAACTTCCAACCAAAATTAAACGCCTCGATTGGGTAAATGCATGTAGAAGAGTTTTGAACAAAGGGTCTGTAATATATCATTGTAAATTTATTCTCAAGAGTAAGCTTAATACTGGAACAAATGTAACTCACCTACAAATACTGTGGTCATGAGGTCAAATCCCGTTCAAGTAAAAAAAAAATTAATTGATTTGATCGGTTATGACGATTGGGAGATCGGGAACAATATTAATAAAATCCCGATCGTCTTGATCCAGGTTTACTCTGATTTCCTGTATTGTAAGTGAGAAGAACTAGTAATAGTTAAGTTCGCCAACAGACAATGAATTAATACGTTGTTGTGATTAAAGAAACTTCCTATTTTGTGATAAATTGCTATATGTACACAATCCATTTATGAAAAAAGAGTCTTTAATTGTTTGTCTATTTTTTATGGATATCATTTAAGAATTATATTCTTTCAGGGTTGTGACATGAGTATACGTTGAAGAATTGTATTAATAAATGTTCAGGCTTCTATAAAATGATAGTTTAGGTACAAAATGTTGCCACATTATAAAAGAACGACTGCCATAATTTTTGGTAGCCGTAATCTTATTCTTTGTGAATGATTTTACAACCACGTCATAAAGCTCACAGTGTTGCCATATGACTAAACTTCCAATGCAAATATGTATGTATTTCCTGAAACACAATCGAGAATACCATATAATCCCAATCTAGAGTTTAAGAGCAGTAAACTCAAGAATCTAAGAACATATCAACATTTACGATAATCTCCCCTTTCTCAATATATCCTGGTGATTTAATTTAACTTTCAAACGGTGAAATGTTTAAAAATGATCACTGTCGTATTATTAGGTGATATCTAATTCAACCTCGATTCAGATTGGTTTCATAACGTGTGATTCCTAGGGTTAGTAAATTCTATATGAGTTTCCCTTTCGTGACTGGAATACTTGAATACAAAGCCTTTACGGCGTTCGAAATAATTTACAATATTTCATCATGGAATATTTGATTTTCATTTTTATAGTAGTGAGGATTTCCCATACAACATGACTGAGTCTTGTTAGTGTTCACGCAAAAGTGATCTTTAATACGTGTCGTTGAATCCCTCATTATTTTTAAACATTTCCCCCCCAAATACCAGAAGAGGGCAACGATCTTTTTCACATTTAACGGTATTTTGATAAATATAATTACGGCGTCTAATTTCACACCCTAATTGGAGATTTGTTCGACGAAAAAAACGCTCCATCAAAATTATTTGTCTTCATCCTTCAATTTCAAACCTTTTTGGAATTTAATTAAAAAAGAACACATCGGTGTTTAATTAATGAACTAATTTATTTTTCAATAACCTAAAATAGATGTTTTTTTTGTAGCCTGAAATAATTTACTTGATCAATGAAGCAAATTATTTCTATTGCAGTCTTTTCAGATAAAAATAGTTTTATAGGAAAAGTATCATTGTAATAGTTTTCTGATTCTGTGCAATTTCTGTATGATACAGCATATGTTTTATATACAAATAATGAAAATAGATTATGATGACCTTTGGTTTTACAATGAAATCGATCCCATATATTGTGTTGTTTGTCTTTATCTCAAAATATGTAGACGAAATGAAATCAAGTGTTGTTGAACATGAAACCATATCTAACTTGAGCAAGGTTTTAGAGTAAAAGCTAATCGAGATGCAAATTATAGAGCTGGTGTAGGCAATTTGATATTATTGCAACTTGATTGTACCGACACACAATCTCCTATAATCATGACAATCTGATTGAAATTATTTTACTATTAAAGTGAGGGATTATAAACATGCTTTAATTTTTTATGAAACTGACATTTTTACACTATTTTTATATAGATTGAAATAGAACCCGAGCAAAGTACATCTGGCATCCAACTTCCGATGTGTCCAGGTTCAAGGCCCAACAACCACCATGAGAGCGTGAAGAACATCACAGGTATTTATAACATAGTTCTTAATTACTTCCTTTATACAATGATAGGTACAGCTTTTAAATAAACTTACTAAAATCAAAGGATCGATACATCATCATGATTAAAAGATAGTTAATCGGAAATAAACTGATGAATGTATTTTTTATTGTGACGAATTAAATACGTGTAAAAATACGGATCTCTAGTTTTATTTTATTTTATTTTAGACATACAATTTTTAGGGTTAATTGAATGATGGGTATTTTTCATCTACCCAAATAGCAAAAATGTATAAGGTAGATTTTTATCGATGAAAATATTTTTAGGGCAAAAAATTTAATTAAATAACACAGCTAATAGAATCGCCCAAACAAATTATTTTGTACACATGTGAATATAGTTTGAATAAAATAATAAGAAATAAAAAAATACAATTTGGGTCAACTATTAGTGTTAATTATTTTTTTACAATAATAAGCCGCTAACATTTTTTAAAGTTATTTTTCCAATACCCTAACTCTCCTCCAAATACTCATTTGGTAGTTCCATTCTATGTAATATTCAACTAATTTAGACTTATAATTTTAACTAATTTAGACCATGAATATATATTTATTATGATTAAATATTTATTAATTGGTTCATATCTCAGTTGACAGAATATTTTTCACTACTTCACAATTAATTACTTTTCTCAGAAGCACTACCATGTTCGCCGAGTTGCCATCCTTCAGGCGCATTCCTTTGACAAAAATTGTCGTTTGATATTTTCTAATAATTAACTAATATTTATTTTTTTGTTTTTAATTTGAAGACATCGACGAAGAAGCCGGTTCTTTGCTGGACGACGAATCCATCAAGAAGAAGCGCCACTGGTTTGCAGAATTCATCCATCAATTCTGCACTGCCAATCGCTTCAAGAACTTGCAGGTGAGTTTGATTAAATTGATAGTTGATTTATGCCATGTTGAAACTTAATTAAAACACACCCAGTGCTTGTTTTTGTGAAATTGATCAATATCCGCACAATTGATTGTCAATTAACAATTTCACTGTTCGATATTTTTACAAGCATACTAACACCTCGAATATTTTGAATGCGGTTATTTTTCAAGTCATCATCTCTAAATAAATATTGTTTTTGTAATAACTTAATGTACATATTCAGATATGTTGTCATAATGGAAACGTTCCCCAGTCACGATTTGTGATGAGCCATACAATCGAACAGAATACAAATATATATATTTATATTATATAATCGTTAATTAACAAAGGTACGATTTATTTAAAACCCCTTGTATTTATAAATACACCCTTTGAGATTTCAATCTCTTCTAACCACAAACTATCGTTCAATCGTATTGCGTGATAAAATTAAATAAAGCTCGACGACAATCGGCTTAAATTAAATACTGAGTAATTAACTGAAGTGTCTGTGGCCACAATTAACAACATAAAATAACTCTAAAAGCCTGTTTACAAGGTATTTTCTAATGAGCCTTCTATATTATTAAAACTCTATTAATCGTCCGTATCTATTCTGTTTATATTTTAATAATAATTAAAAAAATAAATTCGCGTGTTTTACTTATAGTTGTGTAAAGCATTGGCTTCAATAGAAAATCTGTCAACATTAAATATTACTTTTAGTATAAATATAATAGTCGACTGTAAAATGGATATATATATATGGTATGTTCTGATTCGGCCATTTTAATTTATTGTGAAAGTACCGCAACCAATAAAAGCTTATAGCTAGTATGATTTATTCATTCTAAAAATAAATGCCTTTTACGGTTAATCATTCATGTGTATTAAAATATATTTAATTGGTGTTCAATTTTAAATAGAAACAAGTCAATAAAAATAAGGTCAGTGAATTTCAAAGCTTTCGGCTAATTGAATTTGATTATCGCATTGGTGTTTGGTCCTGTTCAAATTTAAAAATTCCCATCGATACGTATTTTATTACTACCACTCCATTAGTTTGATTATAATTTATTATGCTTGTCGAATTCATAATTAGTTGCAATTAAATACAGAAGGTAAGAATATTGTCGACATTCCTGAGTGATAAATTTTAAATTTGATTATTAAATCCGTCTGGGTCTTGGCTCGTTTAAATAACGTATTCGTCGTTCCTGGCTTGAGACTTAATTTGACACAGCTTGTCCCCAAGACTTATTTGTGAAGCTTAGACCTAACTTAAGCTCAACATTAAGCTCCTCAAATTTACGAAAACGTATTAGCTTTACATAATATACATTCTTATTTTTTAAGTATACATACTCTTAACGTTAAGGCACTCTTTTCTCACATCTCATTTAAAAATAACTCGAATATTGATAATCTTCAACAAACCACAAACAATATATGTAAAAAATACTATTGTGTAGATCGTTTGGAGATTGAGTAAAAAAGGGTCAACTCAAATATCATACAACAAATCGTCAAATTCAGTAAGCTCCTTTTTTATCTCCTGTAAAACTATTTTTTTATTATAGTTTTTTTTAATTAGTATGAGTATTTTAAGACGATCTTTAAATAGTAGCATAATCATAAATATAGAAATAGCGGCTTATTATTAGCAAACGTTAAAAAAAACAACAATAAAAAATGTAAAATATCACGTCTCTTATAAAATTTCCTTCTTTTCTTATTTTATAAATTTTCTGCCATGTCTTAAAACACTAACATATTCATAAACTACCCACAGTATTCTGACCGAATTAAAATAATCTATAAAGAACTCATAAGCAATGTATACAAAATAGGTCCATTTTTTTATAATCTACAATTTTAAAAACGAAACTTATTTGCATTGATTTTTTGTACCAAATAAAACCGGGCCAAGCTCTAAATTAGTGTTTCGCGTATTTTTGTATACATAACTAACCTTCGTATCGTCTCTTGACTATCCCAATTAGGGAATATTTTTTCTATGAAAAGGTATGCAATTATAATCGGCCATGCGAAAAATAAATACTCCCAATTGAGAGATTTCAATACCATCGCGTTGACCTAAATACTGAAAATTATATATTTATATATCCTGAAACTGGACATCATATTGTAGAGATCATTCAGGTGTTTTTAAATTTCCCATTGATTATATCAATATTTGATGGTAGATATTCTAGTATTGAGACTATGTTTGTAATAATAGATTATACAATGCAAAATGCACAACAGGCAGAACAATGTATGGCAACGTTTTGCTTTATGTATAGAATTAGCTCCAAACATACTCTATGCCCTAATTCCATCAAATTATCCCATTCAAGACTGATGTATGATATATCATGTGAACTTTTACTTACTATTAATATTATACCACAAGTAATACTAACAAATATACATTTCATAATTTTGGTTTGTATATATAATTGTATTTAAAAATAATTGAGTCGAATGTTAGAAATCAATAGCTTAATCCAGTATTGTATTTTTAGACATAAAAACGTGTTAATTAATTATCTGTTGGTGATCTCAACTACTACTAGTGATACAGGTCACCAATGTAATAATGAGTATTTACCTTACAATACAGGAAATCAGAGTAAACTTCAAGACGTTCGATCGGGATTTTATTAATATTATATCTCTAAGTCGTAATAACTGATCGAATCATTTTTAGCGACTAGTTACAGTATTTTTTTTTAAAGTAGAGTTATTGAGTTTACAGACTAAGCTATCGCAACTTAACTATTAATATTCTTCAGATATGTCATTCAAATATTAGTCACTCTATTCCAAAAAGTCTTTAATCAGTCATATTTGGTATTATTGTTAAGGATTTCTTAAATTTATTATTGGGTTAAATTGTTAATGTAAACTCTTATTTTTAATTAATTTAAGGATAAATATAATTTTTTAACGAGTACTGCAAAAAATAAATGAATAACAAACAGACAATTTTTAATACGAGAAAGAAGACTGCTTAAGACATCTTTTATATTTAAATAAATAAACTAACGTATTTCAATATTAAATATTTACGAGTGTGTTTGGTTTGAAATGAATTTCAGTAACATCTGTCATTGCACTAAAATGTATGTTCTTATGTGAAATACCTTCCGATATAATAAAACTAACCATGGGTGAAATATCTCGTCTTTATTAAGATTATATTGCATCTTTCACGACTACAATTTAATATGAGCATTGTTTTCATTATGGAATTTCATAACGTTGAAATTTCATTGTTTTCAAACTGTCAAAGGTGTTTTGCTTATTGAAAATTTAAGCGAGACTTTATGTCGGTCGCAAATAAATTGTTTGTCTTTTCGTCCCTGAAAAAGTTTCACACGTAAAATGGTTTTGTCACCCCGTGTCCTTTACAGTTCTAGTTCTTTTTTTTTTCATTGCAAATTTACGTTCAGATATTATTAAAAATTATAGATCCAAAAGCTATACACATAAAAAACATATTTACAGTGCGAATATATTCAGAAGACAATAGTTTGAATGGAAATTACATCTCGGTGGAATAAATTTCCCTAACTCAATATATTAATTAGGCTTCAGTCGAAAAATTTTTTTTAATCATTTGTATTTATAAAAATTTTCAAAATAAATATTATTGCATTCCTGCACATTTTTTTAATCTGACAGTAAATATTATCTGTCGAACATCTAAAGTCCAGTTTACTCTGATTTTATGGATATTATTATTAATTATTATTGAATACTATGGCGTTTTTTTTTAAAAAAAAACTACTCTTTCAGTGATCTTATTTATATTTATAATAAAATTAACTTAATCAAATATACAGGGTGGAAAATGAGAACATTTCAGAGAGTGGTAGGTTATCGCACAAAATATTGGAAAAATATATTAAATATGATGTGAATGATGAATGTCTATTTGGAATCGTGTTTGGGCCACCATCTTGGAATCAGCTGTTTCTGTGATGTTTTGAGTAGCGACTGTCACGTGTATTTGTCAAACATATTTTTAATTTATAAAAAATAATAAAATGTACAATTTTAAAATACGAATTCAATCAGTAGTTGATCCCGAAAAAAAACCAATTCTAGCTTAACATGTTTAATTCCATTCAGTATTCACAATCACAGTAATCCTCTATTTGTTAAAAGTGTAGACGGGATAATTTAATAGTTTACATAAAGCTGACTGAAAATTTTACAGGTGTCACTCTACTTTAAACTTCATCAAAAGCCAATTGAACCGTTTACCTGTGCATCTCAACTCAAATACAACAAAAACTATTTTCCACTTGTGGTTGTCGGGATTTGTATTGACTCTTTCCAATTCATCAATCAACATTGACTTTGATGGTCTTTTTAAACTTTAACCTCAAACTTCAGTATGTACGGTGATTGTGACAAAACGATTTTTGTTCTTTAACCGACCACCCACGTATTTTATTTAGCTAAATTATATTGGGATAAGATATATAATATTCTCGGGATAATTGAACGTGTTAAAATAAACATTTATAAATTCGATAGTAACAATTGGGTTTCAATTTAAATTTTATGTTCCCTTAATCAAAAATATAGATTATTATAAAAATGCTTATGAAACAGCTTCATTATGTGATCTCCTTGAGGGTTCGAATTTGTCAGGACTTATACAATAAATCGACGGGCTCGACTAAGAGTAATATGACTCGGGATATTACCTTTTTAACTTTTTCTCATTTTATTATTTAATAAATTATTGCGCATATTCTGACAAAAAATCACGATTCTAGTGCTTAAATTGAGAAAGATAGGTTTTTTCTTATGGGGTACGTTTCGAGTTATCGCCCACGGGAGAAAAAATTTGACGCTCGAGTAATACGAACGGAGACATCGCCTTCTTAGTCGTTCATTTGCTAAACACTGTAGGCGATATCTTCAGGTAGCTTAGTCTTCATTGCGCACACCGACACCATATACGTGTGAACAATCATGTGTGTATTAGTAACCAATAAGACACGGCTATGACTCCCCACCACCATCACTATCAGTCCCTTTCTTCCTGCCTTATAATACTCATACAATACTCACCAACAATTACACATTTCAAAAAAGATTCAAACATTTCAGGGATGGCGCAATACTTCTTCTTCTTCACGATCACTTGTTTAAACTCTACTTTACTAAAATAATTTCATTTTTAATAATAATTTAATATTATTATTTCAAAAACACATTTTTCAGTGATAATATTAAATAATAAAAGTTATATTTTTTTTTAAAGTGGTCGAAACAAAGACTCCCTGCTTTGTAATAATATTGGTGGATTATCAACACTTTTGAAACCAAAAACTATAAGTGGTTCTTGGGTTTTACAAATATTTCCAACAGGTGTGTTTTTATCAGCAAAATCAACAGAATGATGAAATACCCTGTTATTTGTATTATATTCAAACAAAACTGCAATTCCAATAAATACGATAATATAAAGTAGTGAGTATTATAAGAATAGAGTTCCTATGGTCTTATTCAGTGAAGTGGTCAAGTCATATGGCTATTGTATTGTGAACATAATATATTACTAATATCCTAATTTACCGGTTGTATTTTTATTTAAAAACTTGCCACTAAATTTGTTCCCACATATGTGAGATGTTTAAAAAAAAAATTTTTTTCATTAAATAACTATTATTCTCTATTATTATTAAAATAGGGTATTTTGACATAACAAGCTGAAAATTTGTAGAAACAGTTATTTTTTTTCAATAAATCACACAGAGGCTTCGAAGTTTATTATTAGCTGCAAGTAAACAAGCGGATGACAATAAATACTATCGTCATTTTAAATTATCAATATTTATTTCATTTACTGATTATTTCAATTAAATAACCATTCTTAGAATTCATACATTCATTCATTCTACCACTTAATACCTCGAAAATCGTTCAAGTGGTTTGGTAAAAACACTTTTATATTAAATTGAACTGATATTTCTGTTTCTTGGATTATTTTTTTTCATTGATTTTTAAAAATCCAAAAACCCTCAAATACCTGATATTTTTCAAGGGCTTATTCACTCTTATAATTATTGTGTGATATTTTTGAAAAAGTTTCAGTATTCTTTAGACTTTCAACGCCATAACATTATTTTTTTTGTGTATTTCTATAAGATGAGACGACGCGACGGTAATACAATTTTAAATATAATAGCTGGATTTGTTTTATTTGTGAGAAGTTACTATTGAATAGTGATTTTGTTAATTAAGTGTGTGGTTTGAAAACTTTAAAGACTTCTATAAAATGAATAGCGGAAATTTTCCCATTAATATCAGTCAGTGCACCTTGTAAAAATAGCAGCGATGACAAAAAAATGGAAAATTATCGACACAAGGTCAGTAACGCAAGTAATCTAGAATTTAAAGACAAAATCATAAAAATAGTAGAGAAACGAAAGGATTAAAATTTTTTGGAATCGTCCACTAGTTACTATAATCATAGTTAGATAATCATAAATAATATAATATAATATAATAATTCGATGAAGGAGATTTATATTTATAATGAAAAATATCCTTAGTATATTACGTATATGCGAAATGTAATGTATGAACTAATTAAAAATACAAATTATTAATTGTAAATGATTTTATAACTGCATACTTGGTATTATTGAGTGAGTATTACAGGTAATCGTACAACAATCTCAATATCCCAATGTAGTGTCATATCAGCTATAGCGAGGATAGACACTAATAATGATAAAATGATAGGAAGAGCTAATAAAATTATGTCACATGCGATTCAATATTAATGTATGAGAAAAAGTATACTTATAAAACCATTTTTTCAACAGAGTGAATGAATATCTTTACCATTTGTCTTTATTTGAATTGCTTTTTGAGAAAAAGTATTATATTTTGTTATCTGTATTATATTCAAACAAAACTGCATAAACTATATATATCCTATAAACACTATAGAGTATGGTCATATTAAGTGAAGTGGTCAAGGAATGAATGCTTAAAATAATATCAGTTGGGAATTCTAGTCACTTGAGATATTCCAATGCTTATCCTAATTTACCGGTTGTATTTGTGTATATTTATTTATTTTATTAAAGTTAGTGGTGGAGTGTCTCGTAATGAGGCAGGTAAAGTAGTGATATCGGCTAGTAGTAGTAGTAGGTATAGTAGTATAATAGATATTGTGGGTGTGTGCGTGTCGGTGTAGTAGTGTGTGTGAGGGAGCTAGGATGAGAGTGTGTGAGTGTGATGCATAGTAGTGTGTGTGTGACTTATCATCTCCAAGTATTTCAAGAAGGACATTGAAGACAGCGATAACTCCGTGTATCGCCTTCCCGTGCGCTTCCCCTCCGCAAATCTTCCCTACAAGAACAATTTTTAGCTTGCCCCCTTTTAAATATTGCATTATAACCTATTTAAAAAATACTCGTATGTTGGTAACACAATGGGGCACGTTTTTCCGAAAACAGTGAAACGATATAACATCTGAATAAAGAGATATTAAATAAAAACCTTAAAAAAACGGTTTTTCGGCCGTCCTGTAAAGTTGTGTTTTTCGACTCATCGCCGTCTTAGCGGAGCCCGTCGAAATCATAACACACCTGTATAACGCCCTTGGTTTTTTTATACACCCTTAGTGTAACTTCGATATCCGTTCCAGATATTTGAACACGTCTCAAACGTATTTTTCTAGTTAAAAAAATAAAATAAAATAAACTAAATTTTCAATAGCATCGCGATTCTTCGTCATGTCTTTTATCATATGATCATTTTTTTTATATGTCACGTGCCAAAAGAAGGACGTATATCAATATTTAACTTATTAAAAAAAGTAATAGCTACAAATACTGTGGTCATGGTTTCAAATCCTGCTAAAGTAAAAAAAATGATTGGTTAAAATTACTGGGACTAGTTTTACTCTGATTTCCTGTATTGTTAGGTAAATACTGATTATTAAGTCGGTCACTTGTGTAACTAGTAATAGTTAAAATCACCGAAAGACAAAATCAAAATCAAAATTTAGAAAAACCCTATTATAAAACTACCCGATTTCAAATATACGTAAGTAAAAACCCCATTTTTAAATGATTTTTTTTTTTATAAATCCTTTATATCTGAATAATTAAGAATTATTCTCCCATACTCCACTTCAATGTTCACTAGCCCGAATAACATACAAGCAAAGCCTTTAGCGCTTTATAATACCTCTCATATTAATTGTATATTAATAACGTGTGTTCCATCATTAAAAAGTACTCGAAACATAATCTCGTTAAATTTATTGTTCTATTGTATTGGATAATGAACGATGTATATTCTCTCGTGGGGGATAAAAATCCATTCGATTGTATTCACCGTGTTGGCATTTCAAAGATTGTGAGGTAAATTTTTAAAAGCTTCTCCTTCTCTTCCTATATTCGCTTTGCTTTCGTCTCCGAACAAAGTTGTCTGAAAGCCCGCTTTAATAATTAATTCGACCACAAATGTCAACAACGATTCCATTTTGATTTGCTGCCGTACGATATTAAAAAATGCGTAGACACTCTTAAATATTGGCGATACTGCAGCACTCTGGAAAAGATGTGACGCAGAACAATATTTAAATATTGAATTTGTCATGCTTTTTATCTTTCATTCTTCACACAGTATACATAAGTGAAAAAAGCTTAGGTGAAAGTTTCCACATTTTTACCTGGTATTTCGGTTTACGTTTGAAACTTTTCCACTTACGAGACTCGCTTGTACGTGTGCGGTTTTTCAGACCTTAACTCAAATAGTATTTAAACCCACTGTAGTCCAGTGGCGGTCGGTACGCAGTGATAAAAACTTATTTATAATAAATTTTTAATGCACATAAATGTACAAACTCCAATATTTAAACACAATACATTTAAATTCCGAGTGTAATTTCAATCGGCGAATATATGCTAAAAGTTTTTTTCCCCTCAAGCAGAGATGTGCCAAAGTCGAACGAATATTATAGTATTATACCCATTGAGTACAATAAAGCGATATAAAGACAATATTTGGGAGAGAAATAATAGTATTTAATTAATCATTACGAGAGCTAGTTTAAGTGGGTGCAGTGAAGTGCCTTCAAACAAACAATCTAATAATATTAATAATTCATTTGTGGACGAATCAAAGCTTAAATGTATTGTTTTATTTGAATTTTATGATATTTACATATAAATTATCACACACTTTTTTATATTCGTGTAATAGAATGTTGAATGTGGCAGAATACTGGATGCATGGGCAAATTAAAAAATGTTAATTTAATATTATTAATATTGTTGGATATTTTTTTCAATATACAAGAATTATTATAATATTATACAATTTAATAGAAATATAACCCGCGCAGTGTCCAATGCTCGAAGGCACTTTACTGATGTTATTTAAAATAGTTCTGATTATAACAACATCTTATTTTGTATACACATATAATTTATGTTTAATTTGTAACGTTGATTTCTCTGTATAAAAAAATCACTCCTCACCATCGTTTTTTGAATATCAAGGGTTGTTTGATTATTTATAGTGGATTTAAAAATTTCGTTTGATGTCGGTAGAAAAATTCACGTTTTTTCTCCAACTCCTCAAAAGCACCCATTGTTTGAAAGTTTCTCACGTTTTGAGGAAATCCCGCAAAATCCTCGCTGGGAACAGTTCTTTTCATTTTCACGTGCTATGATTCGATTTAACGTTTTTCACATTAACTTCAAAGTCGACCTCGGCTGGCTTAACTCAATCTAAAGGACGATCACTACCGAAATTCTACCACAATTAGAAGATAAATAATATTATTAATAAAAAAAAATGCATAGGTTTTTATTGAACGAATAAATAAACCAAGGCGTACTTTGTTGAACACGAGCAATATATTGACAATCTTGAAAAATGAGTCAATTATCTGTGTCTCGCTGGAAATATTGTATCTTTACAATCAATATTTCATGACAAATATGCCTCAAGCTTTCCAAATATTACAAATAAGCATTTTCTTTGTCGTTTTTAAATAATTAGGTACAAATATATTATATCATATTCGGGTCAGATTCGTATTTTATTTCACTCACAATATTTTTCATGCATGAACAAATAGTATAGTACGAAAAAAAGCCTGTAAATTTCATCCAATTTATGAAAAAATATAAAATGTTTATTTGATTCCTTTATAATATATATGTACATAACACACTCATGTTTACTGGTTTCGAATTATTTAATGATCAATTCCCTTTTTATTTTGAAGGATAATTTTTACGTAAATTTGTCAATATTTATATTTTAACTATGATATTATAATTTTACTATGACATTATTAAAATATATGACATACGCTCTCTCATTTGTTTAACAATGGCAATTTGCTTGGTAACGAATTTGCGCACCTGGATGAACTCATTTCTACCAATTCTGCCACCGCACAGGGCCTGTTTAGATGCGATCATATTAAATAATATATAAATGATTGCTTCGTACATCTTATTTTATTTTTACTTAACATTATTTTAAACATGCATTTTTATACAATACTATAATTTATTTTTTATACTTTTCATTTTTGTTTTAAACCTATTTTATTATTTTTATTTATGTCTTTATGTGTACAAATCAATTAAGATCATTAAATGTAAAACTGTATATAATACACTTTCTAAGATATTCAGAATACAGGATACAAAGATGAAGTTTTCATATGCTTTTACCGCTCGTACTATTTATCTGTCACTTGTCGATCTTTCTAATAATATTCACTTAATATGCTAAAAGTTGCTTGATATACTCTTGATATACTGACAAATTGTGAAAACAATTTACATGATCAATTTGGATGTTTTTATTGATCGCGTTGAATACTTTATAGAATTCCATAATTATTTAAAGAAATAAGTTTGTAATTTCCAATATATTTTGTATTATAGTCTTAGTGCTTTTGACTGCCAACATGTAATCATCTTCAGAGACTAAATGACTCTATATAAAGTAACGGTATATATAATGATACATGTTTTTTTTTCAATGTTTGCGGCCTTTCATATCAATCGGATGTTTTTGTAAGAGAAATCTTGTTCCTCTTGGGTGTCGGATTTTAATATGTGAAAACAATATGATATACACTTCTATAGATATAAGTTAATGTTTATTTTAATACTTCCATATGTTGCAGATCGAAATGCTCTACCAACGCTATTTCCTTCGCATGAACCAAAAGAACATGACATGTCTTCTTGTCCTTCTGTTCTTCGTAGCAGTAGGAATCTTGTCACTCCATATTTCCAGCCTTTACATGTCTAAGAAGATCTTGAACACCACAAATATGCCCGAAGACACCCCCGACGCCCGCAAACAATCAAACTCTTTGATTATGATGATGCTTCTGTTTCCCGATGACCAAATCTATCAATCGAAGACGACCACCACTGAAGAACCTCCCGATCCTCAACACGAAGCTCTGTATTACCTTATTCAGCATCGACTAGACGACTATCAATCCAGGATTATCATTGTTGGAGCCTGCGTCATCTCGGCATTCACATATTTGGGTACTTATCATATTATTTATTGCAAATAAGATTAGACGTGTATACGTGTAGAGGCCACCGCCTGTTTTGGTAGTCAAATTTTAACCCGCAGACTCATTAATAGTTAAAGCCTTACGAATCTAATGGAAGCACCTTCAATGTGCTCTTAAAGTGCTTAAATTCCACTGACTTGGTTTTAAGGGATGTAAAATAATTTTCATTAGTAAAAATCCCACTAATGTTGAACAAACTGTGAATGAACTTATTTGAGGCTATCAGTGGTGTAAGACACTATAATAAGATAAATGAGAATCAAAATTGTTTTTTAACCTTATATCTTTCTTTGACATTAGTTTAAATGTTTTTTAATAAACTTTATAAAAATAAGTCTATAATATTTGTGTACTTTAATATTGTAAAGAAGATATCTTACAACAGAAACGTAACCAACGTAAATTTTGGGTTACACCACTTTTGCTCTGATAACCTCATTTTTTCCATATACAATCAATATTTCTACCAATAAAATTAGTAGGCTATATCATGTTTATGGGTTTCATATTGGCCTTAGTGTATTGGAAAACCTAAAAAATCTGTTTCTAGTGATTTTAATTGCGTTATATAAACCCAAGTAAATAAAAACGTGTTCTCAATCAAAGGCTTCAATCATTATTGTAAAAACAATAATGAAGGTTGTTGGTTACTTGAAAAAGTTCCTGACTTGTGACGCAGTCTCGTTAAATAATCTCAAAAAAACGTGACCGAGTACGCATTATTTAGTTAATTTTATTGAATAATATTTGTTTGTTAGTCTCCTGCAAGGAAAATTTCAGATTGAAAAGATGAACTTTTTCGGGTCACGTTTTTTAACCGGAAAGTAGTAAACAAGAACTTATACTTCTTATTTTGTTTTAAATGATTCTTTTATATGTGCCGTTTTTATTAATGTTATTAAATGTTCCTTTTATCTCGTTTCCACAGTTCTCATGGGATTCCTCTACAGACCGGCAATTAATGAAGTCTACCTTTTGGTCATCTCATATTTTATGATTGGAACATTCGTCCTTCTGGAAATATCCATCACCATGTTTACATTGCCCAGGTAATATATAATTCACTATATTTTCATTAAGTTCTGGTACAAAAGTTTAACTATTAAACTACAACAGTATCTAACATTGAAGATTTATCATGTATTGACTAAATCGAAAATTTGAATTGATAAAATAACTACTCAGCGACTGAAAAGTAATACATTTATTAAGTAATCTCGGATAGTCGAATAATGATAAAGATTATCTATACCTAAATTTAACAGATTGAGAATCAACAACAATAATAATAGAGAAATATTGAGTACTCGAGTAAATTGCCTGATATTGTACTTTATCACAAGTAAAACACTTTGTAGTAACAAATTAACGGGCAGATAAAACAAATTAATAACAACATTAATTCAATATTATTATAAATAATTTGGAATTGAAGAAATGATGCGTTAAATATTGGGAACGAATTAGACCACAGCAATATTTCAAAATAATTTATTTTAATTTAGTAATTTTGAATTTAAATTAAATAATAAAAAAACTAAAACTACAACTACAGGATAGTAATATTAATAAAAACAAATTTATGGCTTATTCAACCCGAGATAACATAATATTTCACAGATATAATAAACTATCTTATTACGAAAAGTAGACAGGTAAGTAAATTTGCTTAATCTTCGAACAAGCGGTTATAATTAATGATGTTGTATATTGCACGAAATGTGTATTTTATTTCAGAAATACATATTTGCCACAAATAGACAGAATAATCCAGTACGTACAACAATTTGTACGTGCCTTTTTTATATAAAACACATTATTAACCTACAATGTACGATAAATACTAGAGGGAGGGTTTGAATAAAATGTTAATTTGTACCCGCACACGTTTGTTTGATGGAATACTAATAAAATTGTTGACATATTGAAGGTGTACTCGGTTGAAATGTTATCAAGGTTATTTCGCCATTGTGTAACCGGGTGTGTACATTTTACACAAAGAGACTTAATTAAAATCCGTTCTGTTCTTTCGAAAGGTGTAAAATTGGGCTCGAAATCATTTGTACTTTAACCTTTTACACTTCTAATTCTTATTAAAAAGAGGCGTCCGGGGCAGAAGAGAAGATGTCAATCGCACAAAGAGCATTCACGCTTCCTTGCTCGTCTCCAGTACTGTGAAGTTCAACATTCTAGAAACACTTTCGCCCATTTCAATCTATCATAATAAAACCGACTGTACAATTAATATAATACCAGCTTTATAGCTCAGGGGATAAGGTGCGTGGCTACAAATCTTGTGGTTCAAATCCCGCTCAAGTTATTACGACTAGGATATCGGGAATAATATTAATAAAATCCCGATCGATCGTCTTGATCCAGGTTTACTCTATTGTAAGTTAAATACTGAAGCGATGAAAAGAATTAGTAATAGATCAATTAATTAAAAAATTGTTGTGTCTAAAAAACCTTTGAAAAATACCTAAATGATAGAGACTATTCCACAACAAAAGTAAAACACTGAATATTTGAAAATAAAATAATAATAAAATCAGCAACGAACTACATTCATTCAGATGAAAAAAAAAAACATTATTTACACTTCGTTTGAATTGTGAGCTTTTCACAACTAATATACCAAATTGTAAAAGGTGTATTTTAATGAGCTTGAACATTATTCATAATATTCTGATGCTTCCCTTCAATCGCTCAAAGACAACCAATATATTATTTATAGGTGAGGCTTTCGTAAATATTAAATAATTTTCCAGTTTGGGTCTTCTAATTACCTATAAATATTATTACTAATTATAACATTTTTATGTCGGTTAAACTACTTACTGAAAAACTCTTAACTACTAAAGCCCTTATCCGCTTCATTAAATTATTGGTCAAGTTACTTGGGGGTAATTCTGAGAACCTTACAAAGCAACTAGTTATTAAATATAACCCAACCTCAGCCATAACTAATTATTTTATTTTAATTTATTCAGGACACCTTCGGCAGGGCTCGGAGTGACTGTTCTCTTCATGTACATGTGTTATTCGATGCTTCCTATAAGACTTCACGAGGCTGTGGTTTCTGGATTTTCTATGGCTATCATCCACATCATCATGGAAATAGTACTCAATACTGGCGGAACTCTTGTATGGGGAAGGGTAAGTACTTTATTATAATAATTTTAACAGTGACACAGACGAATAGATTATACCACAATATTACGGCTTGTATAATGCAGTGGAACCTCAATATAACGAAGCTCAAGTCTAATGAAAAAAAATCGTCATTATATAGAGGTGGACTTTAAAAAGAGGTGCACACAAATTACTAAAGCCTTAAAGGCTTAATCCAGAATATAATGTGCGGAAATAAATATTTAAACAAATTATGTCATCAGCTAGGAAGTTTTCACAAGTTTACACAGTACTATTCTTGTCTTGTGCTTTTGTCAATACTATTCATAGCTTCGATATATAAGTTCCACTATGAAGTAATGGATTCCCACGTTGCCGTAAATACGATAGTAGAGTTACTTAGCTACACTTATGATCGGTTTTTGTTAGTTAATGCCTCGTCTGAGCCTCGGCCGAGGCACTAATCAACAAATAAACCGATCAAAAGTACAGCAAAGCAACTCTATTACGGTCTTTACGGTGTACGTTTACGGCGACGCACGCCTAGGAATCCCAAGCTTAAGTCTTAGGTATAACGCTCTGAAAAAGCTTGTTTATACATTCATTACATGACAAAATAATAAAATAGTTTAACTTCTTTTCATCCCAAATAATGGAGTAAAATAATTACATATTTTAATTTAAAATTAAACGCAGATTTGGCAATAATACTTTTTAAAATCGTGTTTCAAATAAACATCATAGTAAATAGTTGACAAGTAAATTGAATCATGTAAATAGAATCAATTCCCTCTGCAACTACAACTAATTGAATCGGACATATCTAATTTTATCAAGAAGGTCCCCCATGGAAATATTCATTATTAAATATTGATAGGTTGAGGAGTCTTGCAAATTGGTGCATCATTCAATAGGGCTTGTTCGTGGCTTTGTCGAATTCTATACAAAATCCATTCAACCCGCCACACTTTGAATAATGTATCAAAGTAGATAAATCCAGGGACGAATACAAAATGCTGATAATTCAATATCCATATACGACCTTAAAAGGTTGCCTTGCGAATTCCGCAAATATGAGATATACGCCTCTCTTGGTGGCTTATTATTATATTCTATTTTTTGTATTAAGCACTTTAAGCAGTAAAAAGTCTATTTAAAGTAGTATTAAAATAATATTAGAAATATATGAAAAAAATTATATATTTTTATCAACTTGTCCTAAATTAACAAACACTTGAATCTTTTCAGAGAGTCAGCAAGTTTAGTGTTGTCGTTTCTACCTTGCATATTTCAGTTAGTCCACTGAAAATCCTGAACAAATTAATGTTTACAATACAACGTGTATGTTATTAACTGTGTTTGAGTTGGATTATAATTTTTAATCTTACCTTGTTCATTTTGAGGTCTTTCTAAAAATCTACATTATTAAAACGATTTTCTTCATATGACTTAATATTTTTCGACACTCTTCTATAAAGCATTTTGTATTCCAAACGATAGATGTATATCAATCAAAATATTTCGCATCCAAACAGGACATTTATCTAAATTCCACTGTACATAAATCAGGTATTAATCTTAGAAAATCATCCATGAGGATTTTCAGTCCATATATGGTGGCTTTTAAAAGTAACCGTGAATACGTCACAAATTTGCAAATATTAATATTTCTCGCCTCGTATCAAATTTTGGTGATTTATCGTGAATAAGAATGAACAATATTGTACATATATTTTTATATGTTTCCCACGCGCAAAACGGAGTCGTAAATGTTTCATATGAGGTTCTGAAAATCACACAATGAAAATAAATTTAATACGACCATTCTTTTTAATATAATACTTTTGTTCACAAGGTAAATTCATAAGAGGATGTGTCTGTTTTTTATATATACATTTTAAGATGCGCCATTCATTAATAATATGGAAATATATTCATAAAGGGTTGATGGGATTTAAAATTATAGGTACTCTTTTTACAGTTTGTGGGAGTAATTTAAAATGTCTGCGTAACTTGATTTTTTTTTTATTTTATTCTATTTATATAAAGAAGATACATTTTCGACGGGATTCCTTCAAAGAAAAATAAACACGTAAATGTTTTCATTAAATAAAGACATTTTTTTCTGCTTCGTGGAATGATTGCGCCCTCAAAAATTAGTTATTTACTCCTTTGAATGTTATTTACATAGAAAATAATTAATGATTTAAAAAAATATAAAATCATATGCATATGTAATAAAAAATACTTAATCGGGGTGACGCTATAAATATTTTGATGGACAATCAACCTTTCACAGTTTCATCTCATTTCATGCTAACAAATTTTATAAAATATCAATGAATGTAAAATTTAAATCCCATAAAAGACAAAAACTACCAGAGACAGCTTAAGCAGCTTAAGCCCTTTCTGATTTCATACACAAGGTGCATTCTAAATAACGGATTTAATCCTTCTGTACGTTTTGTGTATGTGTACTTAAAATTAAGTCTCGTTGATAGAACAAACAATTTTAATACAATCACTAAAGTGAACACATAATTTCCTTTGAAAATTAATTAAATGCTGGACCGTATAATATGGATACTTTACTTTCCAAGTCAAAGTATAATTGAGATAGATAAGTTTTTAATCAGAAACAACTATAAACTAGAAGGAAGAACTCACTTGCTTCAGAAATTTCTCAACCTTATTTTAATTACACTTTTGAAAAAAAGAGCTAAATATGAAAATCCCTAACTAATGCAAGTTTCAATTTAAAATGCCCTAGTTTAAAATTAAATTAAGATAAATGCAATATCAAATGTTGTTTATTTATTTAAAAACAAAAAGGTTTTTACAAGTTTTTGTTTTTAAATACATTGTTAACTATTACTACTTACACAGGACTTAATAATCGCTTCATGATTTACCTTAAAATCAAGGATATCAAATTCAACCGGGATCAAATAGTTTATTTTATTAATATTATTCCCGATCTCATGATTCAAAGTCGTAATAACCGAAAAAACGACTTTTTTGGATTCAAACCCATGACCGCAGTATTTGTAACCACGTGCCTTATCTTCTGAGCTATTGAATAATATAACAAGTTGGGTATTGTATTGGGTTGGTTATATAAAAATAAATGTTGTATAATCAGTATGATGATTAATCTAAAAATAAATTTTTTTTTATAGTTTTTCCAGTTTTTCCAGGATTTTAAAAATTTTGATATTTTAATACAATTAGAATATATATATTATAATAATTTAGGCATTGGAACAATTGCGCCACAAAATTATACAATTAACTAAAAGTGATATGTAAATGAAAATAATGTTGACGAATCTTAATAAATAAACATACATACTTCTCATTAGTGTATCTCTCATATATCCAATTAGCGAATAGCATTGAAAATATCGTTTCATATCCAATATCAATTATAAAATCAGGCTTTTTAATATACAATATTTAAGTGCTTCTTGTGTAATTGGCAGTGAACTTTCAGTAAACTAACTAACAAACTAACCAAACAACAACTCTTTCGCATCTCACTCGGGCTTTTTACCTTCCACTTTTAACCAGACGTCACCTGTCACTTGCCATGTTTCGCAAAGAAGACAACTCTTGTTGCTAAAATGAGTTTTTTTTTTCAATCCAGCTACCATCATATTCCATCTCGGCCTTTGATAGACTCTTTTCTATATCACCGTTGCGTTGGTAGAATATTGTGATAGAATAACGGATTCATATTATGTAAATATTTTTTAAATTTGCCTGGTTTCTGATAGGATTCGGCTTGAATTCCCAGATTCATAAAAAAGATTACCAATTTTATATTCATAATTATTTTTTATCATTAAAATTCCATGTACTAACGAATGGATCAAAATTCTCGCTTCCACTGTGAATCGCCTGTAACTTTATTAATAAATATAATCACTTTTTTTACATGTTCCTGTGGTGTATATTTATCTATAATAAAATTGGGGCTTCTACATAACACAATGCTTAAATCGAAACTGATCTAAACGTCACATAACCAAGATATCGCGCAATTAAAGTGGTAGCTGGAATTTTGCCTACCCGTTTTAATAATCACTTCCAAATCATCCGTATTTTATAGTTTAAAATTTAATCTCTAGACATTTTTATAATTAGAAACAGTCTTGAATGGATAAATTTATTATTTTGGGATGAATTTAATTTATCTTTGATGAGAATATACCTAATAAAAAATTTGATTTGAGTGTTCATTCGCTAAGAAAATAAAATAGTGGAATTCGTTTCCAATGATATGGAATAGATTGAAATAAATGAAAATTCAATATCGTCAAAACGAATAAAAAATGCTTTATTCCAAAGGAAATCTTCAGCACGTGTTTGTGAAATATGCAATATCAATAAAGCAGATTTCTACCTAATATTGTATTTATTTATAATAAATTGTTCTAGATAAATATAATATTAGCCTATACGATCTTAGTTGATAAAACTCCTCGAGAGAGTTAAGACGTTTAATTTACTTTAAAGGGCAAGAAAATATACCTAGATGTAAATCCACCTTTTTTCTAAAGAGTTGTATGCATTTTTATTTTACTCCAGTGGCTGCCCCTCATTTTTCATCTAAGTATTGTTTGACTTTGGCCTTTCCTCTTTGAAGGATTTTTCATCCTTTTTTCTGATCCAACATCTTCATCTCCTTTCATTCAACTTCTTGATACTCTTTATTCTTGTCAGAAACACCGTAATGGTTTATATTATGGTTTATATTATTATATATTTTTTAAACAAATACCCATATTTTCACCCAAACACTATTTTGACTTTTAATAAATGTCCTTTTGAAACTTGCCTATTTTTCTGATCAATGGCGTATTTTGCTCTAATAATTTAACGAGCTTCTCAGCTGAAGTGTAATATCATTCAATAGTAATCTTTCCAATTGATCGAGTTGAAAAATGTACTCAACTCAATTTCTTCACAAACGATGGTTCCTGTAAAATTTATTGTCTGACAGGCGGGAAAGTTTTACTGTATTTTCCTTTTGATAATTTTCTGAAAAATTCACCCAGGCAAAGTTTAATTGACAAGACCGAAATAATTATGATGAATAATTCTGTCACTTAAATAATAAATTAATAAACAGTTTTTCAATTAAATTTATTTAAACAACATTGCGATTTGACGTAAAAATTATTTGAATCCCTTTTAAATTTCAATTAAAAAACACCAGGGCAAAAAAGAAATTTCATCGAAATAAACAAATGAAAAGTTATGAGTGATGAAAATTGGGGACGAAACGATTTCCTTTTGAAAACTTTTTTCCATTGAAAAGATTTTGTTATCGGGCTTCTTCACAAATATTAATAACTTTGGAGGTCCACTGAAATCGACTAGTAAATATTATATGAGTTGATAAATTAGCTAAGGCGAGCAATAAAAAAAATACAGATTTTAGAATCTTTAATGGGCGAAAAAAAGGGAAATGGTATTATTTCCAACGTCAATATTATTCCCGAAGAAGATGAGGAAAGTTGAGAAAGTGAGTTGTGAAGAAAATATTACATTTTTTCATTTCTTAGTTAAACAATGCTGTTTTTTCCACGAATGAGAATATTTATAATCAAATATCGGTTCAATATTACCTGAAAATCTTTTATAAAAGTGTGTTTTTCAGTCTTCTTTTACACACAGTGATCTTTTTTGCAAAACATCCTTTTCATCGTTGTATAAAATCACTACAAAGATGCATTCAACTACAAAAACCATGTTTTCAATTAAAAAATTGATGGATATAATAATATTTAAGTTGATAAAACATCTGTAAACCTAGAATAATACTTAATTAGTTTATTGAGTCTTCATTATTAATTTTTATTATTAGCTATCAATGTACTGTCTAAATTCTCAGATTCAGTTTTTTTTAATATTTGTATATTCATTCTCATTCTGATGTTATAACATGATGATTTCAAAGAAGATATACGTTTGTATGCCTTAACTCGATTTTATTCGAATTGAATTTGAGAGCTTTTGATTCTGTGGCCTTATTAATTTTTTTACTGTATTTATACTCTGGTTTTTTATGTGAATTTATTTAAATTTATTCTAGAACTGTTACGTTAATATTCTTACTACAATTTAGCAAATCTATAATAAAATTAAATCTAGAGAATCAATCGCAATTGTATTACTATTGTTCCCGTTTAAATATCGGTAGGCCTTTTTTTCATATAGTATTTAATCATTTTTTATAACCACCATCTGTGTTGTTCTAACTTTTTTATTGAATCACACTCTGGTTTTTAATTGTTTTTCTCAAAATTTAATTAAATAAAAAAACATCCCAGTATAAATACAACTTTCTCTCATAATAGTATGCGTGTGGCAAAATGAGTTTGGTTTAGAATAGGGAAAAAAAGAAGGAGGGCAAGCAAATAAATAACTTGCACCGGCCAAAACCAATCCGAAAACTACGTGACGAAAAATCAATCATGAATATAAACTGTTTGTGTATTTGTATAAAAATAACACCGTTGGAAATTTGGCCAAATATGAAAAAGGAGGCGATTTCGTTTGATCTGGAACAAAGGTTTAATTTGGCATGCGTATTTTTATAGTATTGAAAAGAGTTTCACATCCTCTTTGTTCTCTTTATCCGTGTGGAAATTGAAAGTTACAAAATACATAAACGATAGTTTACATAATATTATATTCGTATAAATTTATTAAATAATAATTCGCAAAAAGCTTCATATCTAATTTAGCATGATGTGGTAAATGACTAAAAAAAACAATGGTCATTCTTAGAAGTTTATTATAAAATATATAAAAAAGCCCATAAATATTTTTATTGGTTATTGGGAAATTTGGAACAAAATATTATAAAATTGATTCTTTAGGTCCAGGTTTATTATAATTTCCTGGATTTTAATTGGAATATTAAAGTAACACTTTCGAATTGAATTTTACAATTCAAATAAATTCATATGTAAAATTCAATATTTTTTTATTAATAAATTTCACAGGTGTCCCAACCTTTTATAATAATAATAAGCCACCGTTATTTTACATCAAACCAAAATAATGGTTATTTTCAGGACATTTTTTTATTATTAATTAGTGTATTTCTTTTTCAATACTTAACCTTCCATTAAAATGTGTTCATTGATTATAGCTGATAAATAAATGCATTAAATTTAATTAGAGAAAATAATGTAGGAAACGATAATTAATATGAAATATAATTAATAATCATACAAATTTAAAAGCTTAAGCAAAAGCTTACATTCTAAAGAAAACGATGTCCTTATATGAAAAACATCCCTGTGCGAGTTTCTCGAAAATAATTTACAAAGAGAGTTTCACGCTTCCTCCAAACAAACTTTCTACTCGTCCAAATACAAAAAAAATCTATTTTTGGTTGGAACTCGCTCACTAATTGGTGATAATTTAAATAAAGCACTTTATTGAAAGGCCGATTAATTTTCTGACCACATGGCCAATAGTTAAATGTGGCATTTAGTATCGGCAAACCAATAAAATATTTCACGCAGACCCTTCCAATATTTTATTACACCATTGAGACTCCTTACCGGTGCTGTAAAAAAATAATCAGGTGATTTATAAGTATTAAAGTCTTACATTTAAAGAGTCAGGGTTGGTAGTTTTTTTTTGTAAAAAAATATTATATTTTATTCGTTGTAGTTTATAAAAGTGATGTCGATTATTTTAATTTAATAAATCATTTTTGCTTCACGTTAAATGAGACATGAACCTTTTTATTAAAAGAGAACTCATTATTATACGAATATATACAGGAACATCTTTTAAGCTATCGCAAAAAAAATCATATACATATTACATCTGGATATTTCGTGCTTTTGGAATTTATCCACCATCTTAAGAAGAAGCTTTTGCGTGTGTTTTGTGTCTTATAAATATTTTTCTATCCTATACAATCTTTCTATTTTTAATTAATTATAAATAATCTGTTAGTCTACCGTTATTCCGTATCTAGGAAAATTTTGTCGTAATATTTTCTATAAGTGATGAACTTTCTTCAGCGTTTTATTCATACCAAACCAAATAAGTTCTTCAAAAATTTGATAAAAAAAATATCACATCATTTTTTATATCCAAAGAAAATAGCAAAGGTCTTAATTATTCCATACAAATTTATTTTAAATTATAAACACATAACATAATAGGTGTTTGTGAGTAGTTCTCTTGTTCATTATTAATATCACCCATTGTAAAGTTCTCGTGTTGCATAGCAATAATTAAGCGTATGTGGTGAATTAATTACATTGCTTTTAATACATATTTGATTGCATTTTACATTGGATTTCCAAGTGGAGTAATTATTTGAACTATTTGTTGAATGGGCGTGTTAATTAATTGGTTGTATAACGATAGGTTTTTATTTTAATAATGTAGCCCTGAATGCTATATTGCTCTGCTTGAGGACTGCAATTTAAATTTTATAGTCTATAAATGTTCGATTTTTCCATACGATGCCCGCATTTATATATTTTTTCCTTGTGTGAAAAATTATCTGACAACCTTCGCAATGAATATATGGTCATCATCAATTTTCAGCAGCCTCTCACCGTCAATGATATGGAGACGAGCCCCAGAAGCCTCTTTCATCGTCGCAAATTATTCAAATTTCAACAATATCACTTCAGACACAAAGGATAGGTGCTTTTATACTATGTTGTATTTTATACATTTATAAATAATCATTTCGCCCCTCTAATCCTATGAATTCACCCCTTGGGGATGTTGTACGAATTTAACCTGCTTAATCTTTTTAACTATTACATTTTACTGACAGATACTTTATAATCCCCTCAGTAGACTACCTTAAAATTAGATTAAATTTGGAAAATATTATTTCCAGTCGCA
>JAGTTH010001853.1:0-48156 GCA_022606485.1 Agraylea sexmaculata
CTCGTAATTGCTCCTTAGCTCTTTACGCGGATGACACCGCCATATTCACATCATCTTACAGATTAGACACACTTCGTAGACGCCTCCAAGCATCTGTAGACCTACTAACACAGTATTACTCTCGCTGGAAATTAAAACTCAACGAGAGTAAACTGAAGCAATAATATTTACTAACAAAAGAAAGAGATCCCACATCCCCCCTCTTAATATCAATAACGAACAAATTCCTTGGCTCAAAGAAGTCAAGTATTTGGTAGTTATCTTAGACTCCAAGTTGAACTGGTCCAAGCATGTAAATAATATGCTGTGGACAAGAGCAACCTGGCTATTAACACCTTTATATCCACTTATTAACAGACGCAGTCAGCTGTCGCCCAAGAATAAGTTACTTATTTATAAATCGATTATCAGACCGATTTTCTTGTATGGATGCCCAGCTTGGTCTACCGTGGCACACACTCATATCAATAAAATTCAAATTGTCCAAAACAAGTGTCTTAAGATGGCCTTAGATCTTGAACCTGGCACATTTTTCAAAGAACTCCACGAGGTCATTTAGTTAAAAATGATCAAAGCAAATATATGCAGATTTGAGTAAAAAACATTACACTAAAATGACTAACTTCCCGACTAACCCAATCATAAGACATGTAAATAAAACCAAATATGTCTCGAGAAAACGTAAGTTCATTTTACCAATGAACTTCCAAAACTGATATTATTTTAAAAAATAAACTAAAATTTCCAATAATCCACTCAACTCAAATTTGGTTTTACCCAAACAAATTATTATTTAGTTTTTAAGAATTATATATTTTGTAACTGTTTTATTAATATTGTTTTTATCGTTGTTATTATTTAATAATCTTCAAATTTGTAAATGGGTTTTTATTTTTTTCCCATTCTTTCTATAATTAAATACTATTACTCATGTCAAATTTAAATAAAACATTCTCATGTTAGTTATAGGTAAAAAGATGTAAACACTCTGTACACCTAAGTATATTTCCAAAGATGTATTGTTCTATCAATCACTGTAAAAACTTATGCATAATAAAGAAATTGTAATAATAATATTGTGTCTTGATATAACAATATTAGAACGATGCTACGAAATTAGAAAATGTTTTCAATTTTTTTTTTAAAGCCTGGCAGAGAGAAGAGCTTATTGTTTATGATATGTTCTATCGTAATATTTTTTGTGGGACATATTAATAGCAAATGATTTGCGTATGAACATTTAATTTATATGGAAATAACAACAACGAACAGCGCGACAATATTAATATGTTTCATTAGTGCAAAGCTTGCATATCGTAAATGGTGTATGCATATTTCCAGCCATTTGATATGCGGAGATACGGAAATGGTTTTAGCGTAGGTGTAGTCTGTGATTTGACATGTTGCAAGTTTGTTAAGCAAAATATTGCAGAGGTTGAAGCCTGTGCTAAAATTTTATGACGCGTTAAGTTTATATGCCACATTTAGTCGACACTACTTTATAACTAATATTATGTGTGGATATTTTCAACTGTGTAACTTTCCTTTCCTTCGCTGTGCTAAATGCAGCTCAGCCTTTAAAGGGGCTTTTCCGAGTCGTTTTACTCGACTGACGTAAACCTAGATAGATTCTGGATATTGTGGATATTTTAACTGATGTAAGAAAATACGACGTTTTAACTCTTCACCTCTCTGGATGGGTGTTTATTGTATAAATGGATTAGTTATAAAGCTTATCAATCATATTGAATGAGTGAGTGGTTTGTTGTCAATTAAATAAATTTACACTACTGACCATGACCAGCCACGTTGAATTTGTAATAGGGTATGTTTGATCTAGGCTTAGATATAAGGGTAAGTTTTAAAGGGTAGTTAAGCCTTGAGAAAAAATGTACCCAATGAAATGAAAAATATTGGGCAATCACTCCAGTGTTTGTACTGATGATGTTTCGGTTTTAAGATTATTAATTATGTATCTATGTATATCAATGATTTTTTTCGGCTTTAAATTTTATAATTATATCTTTATTATTAAATAATGCAATAGTAAATCGTTGGCTTTCTTTTGAGACTGCACAACTATTTGTGGATTGTGGATTGGAATTAGAACAGTACCCCATATTTATAGGAGTAAATCAGGGTTCTACCCTAGGAGCTCTTTATTTAATCTTTTTTTCAAAGATCTTCCCACAACAATTTCATCCTCATCGTGTCTGCTATATGCGTCTTTCAGCTTAAATCAATATTTATATGCAGTAAAAAATAACAAAATGGACTTAAGAAAGCTGAGGATATATTGTGTACAAACTGATAAGTAGAGTATGTCTCCGATGGATTATTTCTACCGTTCGTTGTCAAATATATTCAATTATTTGAAGCAGATGTTAGTGCGTCAAAGTCGGATGCAGTTTTGCAGTGTTCACGTAGTAAAAGATATGTAGTATAAAGTGTGTTAGAGTGTACAAGATGCCTTAGCTAAGATATAGCTTCTAAGCTAAGATGTGTAGTAGAGTGTATGTGAGTCTAGAAAGCACGTACTAGCAGATTGGATCCTGGCCCAAGCTGGAAGCCTCTGGCGCCATTGCCACCCCCTCGTCCTTAATTGACAACTATTCCACTAAGTATCTGCAAAGAGTGGCCGATGACTATCACAAGTTTGTGCTTCTACTGCATCTACTTCGTTTGCTCTCATATCTATCTACAATCTTTTTAAACTCCGTACATAAATTTCAATTTAATTTTATATTGTAAAATTGATGCCTTTGCATTAATAAAATTTGAACAGTAGCAGTACTTTGAAAGTGAAGGAAGAATTGAAATTGATTTTGAAGTGAAATGTAAGTATTTCCAGTGTTATCGTTGTCTATCGGTAATTCTGAGCATATCAGCAGAACTACTTGAGATAGGGTAGTAGAACTATCTCTGGTGAGATAATAAAATTATAGGTTACGTCGACAACACTCTCTTTCATATATTGATCCTGCGTATGAGATTGAGTTCAAATTTATTTATGTAGATGGATATATTATTATTATAAAAAATAAAACCAGAAAAACTGATAAAAATGTACAATATGAGTGTATTTTACTGGTACTGAATCAAACCTACGTCTTCTGGTTTGATCACAGATGCACTTGCTTTAAAAAAATTATATGCATAATCTTCAATAATTCAATACACTTTAATTTTTATTTTTATAATATGTAAAGGTTGGATTTGAACTAACCAAAATATTTTTATTATTAATTAAAAAATAAAAAATAAATAAAAATATTAATTACATATACAGACACAATACACATGCGACAGTCACTACTGAGCATTTCACCGAAACAGCTGATTCCAAGATGGTGGCCCAAACTATCTAGATCCCAAAAGCACTATTCATAATTTTAATTATATACTTTTTAATCAATAATATTTTCACTTATTCTTGCGATACCCTACCACCCTCTTAAATATTCTCAGTTAATTAACAAGTCCATCCTGTTTATGATATTACTTGGTCCTAAAAAAATAATAATTTTATAAATGTTTGTTCAATGTTGTTTTGATAGTTTTCAAATGATGTGTTTTTAGTTTAATTTGCGAAAAATAAAGTTTTCTTTATTGTAAGTCTATTATTATCTATTAGTTATTGTTATAAATTAAGCTCAATGTATAATTTTCTTTAAAAAGAGGATTGATATTAAGTGTGAAATCAATGAACTTTTTATTAAAAATATTTTATTACTAGAGTGGAGTGTTTAGAATGGGATATACAGGAATCACTAGACAATTTTCGTTGGGGTGTAGAAGAAATGTCACTTCCCGTTTGTTCCTCCTTCAGGAACATTCTCGGCTTGGAGTTTTTATTTGGACGGATGGCAAGTTTTTGGTCTAGTTGGCATAGAATTGGTAGAAGAGCAGGCAATACTTCAGAGTCAAGGTCCTCCTGTTGAAGACAGTAACGACTGAACACCCTCTTCCACAATGTCGATTTGCACACAGCAGACATTGTTTGGCTTAAATTATTTATTTCTTCCTATCGTCTATTTCAGCCTCTACTTCTTATGCATGCAACGGAAATATATTAATAAATTTTTGAACGAAAATATATTTTATGTTCTTGTTTACACCGATTGTATATAATATTGGAGATGGTTTAGGTCTCATTTGAATTATATAGCGTGAAACAGATGTTATCTACAAGATCTGTTTACTGTTTTCTGGATGGTCCGATTGTGTATTATTAATATTATTTGTGAAGACGTCCCTTCCAGTAGCGTCTTGGCGACGGGAACATAGTTCACGACTAAAATATGCAACGAAATAATTTCAAATTCAGATTAAATTTCCCGCGGGACCGACATGCAAATTTGTCTCCGGCCGAACGACAGACAGACTCGGTTGAGATTTTCACGTTAATTTACTGCGACCTAGAAACACTTAATACTTACTATTCGTATTGGAGATTCATTTGAATTTTTTTTATTTTTCAAATTAAATTATATAAATGTATCTTTATACAGGACTACTAGTAAAACTCACTGTGAGAGATGTGTTATAATAAATAATACGTGTAAAAGTGGATATTATGCGGTTGCCGGTTAGGGATTCTTTGTGATATGTAAATGTCAGAAGACCCCGTGAAAATTATTCCTGAAATTATTGTTTCAGACAAGACGTCTTCTCTCGCCACCGTTTCTTTATTCCGCAGTATAAAGGACCTTAACGAAGTGTCCGCGTAAAAATAAACTGAAATTAAAATTCTCTTTGAAGTAAAAGGTAAAATATGAATTTTTCCGCATACAAATTCTAACATTGCACCCGACGGTAGACAAATGGAATTACTTCAGTGACAGAATTTCTTTATACATCTGAACCCCTCGATATGAATAATTGAAATTTTAGCTGGATACTATATGGACAGAAAAAAATACGAATAATAAGAGCTTAAACAAGAAGTTATATGTTGACTCATAAGCTGAACTAGTCCAAGTGGGTGAAATAAAGTGCTTTGACGTATTCGATTTCAAGTAAATTATTAATAAAATAAATTAATACGATTTTCATATGATGACAACAATCATCACAATATTTTAAAAGCTCATAATAAATACTGTTTTTTGAGAATTCTCATTTATCATACATTATTAAATATTTATAAAATTATTTTGAAGTTAATTTAATTCATTAAAATACCCGTTTTGAGATTTTAGATATGTGGTGTATTTTAGATTGTAATAAAATATTATTCTTCCATCTGATAATACTGATGGTTAGTACATCTGGATGGATCTGTACAAACAGACATACAACATACACACACGTTAAAAATTATAAATATAATGTTTTATGATTGTTGTATAATAAAAAAGTATGAAAGCTCTATAATTGTAATCAATTGAAACCTGTTTTTCACCTTCTTGGCCGAGGTTGAATTATGACATAATTATTACGAATCCGATATAAATAACGTATGTCAGACGAGTCCAAATATAATAAGATTTTTTTTTATAAATGGTAACAGTACGGTGAAAAAACATAGTTTTTGTACATTTTGACACACAGTGATTGTATTTCCGAGCGAGTTATTTTTCATTAGATTCATTTGGCATCATAAGAAATCTTGAGCAGTTGAATGCTTGTTTTTCACCTTCTTGGATTAGGTTTGCTCATATACATTAACATAACAGGCGTTGATTATTTGTTGTAAATGACCAAAAAACCTTGTGATAGTAGTTTGTAAAAAATATAGATGGTTATGTGAGCTAGTATTTTATTTGATAGCGGTAACATTTGCGTGGTGAGCAATAAAACACATTAGCTACGGTTCCCCGTTACGGCGATAATTCCCTTTTTTATTCGTTGGACTACCGTCGTTATAATGCCGTTAACGACACACGATATGATCGGCTGATATTCCTTAACCAGTGCCAAATATTATATTACGTACTTTTTACTACTATCTTAATGGCAGACGGACAAAGCAAAACAAATTTAGAAGCCTCTTTAGACTCATTGTTTGTCGACTAATACGATCGCTTATGTTTAAAGCACCTCTTAATACAATACATTATCCCACACACTTGACTATTATCCTTTTTTATAACTGAAAAAAAAAGGTTTTCAATCACTGACAATTATTGTAGAGCACTGTGCGGCTTAAATTTTTATTACCGTACTTTAAAAAAATGACAATTTGTAAAAAATATGCTCACTTGATAATGTTAAATACATTTTTAATAACGTATAAATCACAATTCGATGTAAAATTTGCCCATTTCTATTTTTGATTAAATCACCATTTTAAAAATAAAGTATTTGTAAAGTACGGCAAATTGCTTTAGTATGTGGTAAAATTTATTATTCTATTTGAATTTTTGGATATTAACAGAACAATCTTAAAAATATTTTTAAAATTTACATTCTACTTTATAGTTTGTCCGATGAATTTAATATTTTATGTATGATAAGTGTAGATGAATGCCATAAAATATTTTGTGTAAATATCAGGGAGTTAAAATAAAATAATACAAAAATCAATAATAATACAGCAATAATAAAAAGAAAATCGTAGCAGAGCTCGACTACGTCAAAGTACTTCATTACACCAACTTAGACTAGGTTTGATAATAAATGTGTAATTCTTTTCACGAATACTTCTTAGTCATTAAATATTTGAAACAGTTTATAATCGTAAGAAACTTTTTTTGTCAGCTTAAAAAATGTAATTTGTTTGGTGAATTCAACAAAAAATTCTTAAAATTTACTCCAGAAACGACATATTTTAAAAGCGATAAAACGTTTTGATTCATTTTAGATGATACAAAAATAAAGCAAATAGTCATAAAAAATACAAAATTACAATTAATTAACTATTATACAATTAGGTAAACAAATTCGTTCATAGATTGGTGCAGGCTGAATTGAAAAATTCAATTCATCCTGACAGGGATTTCAAAAAATATATTTGAATATGTTTATATTTCATCGCCTACAAGAAAAGGAAATCTGCTTTTATCTGACACAAAAAAAAGAAAAATTAAAACGTAGGATAAATATAGCGAAAACATGTCATACGTGACGTTAACATTATTATTAAATTCATCGCGTAGAGAAATTTGAGCCAAATCACTATAAAATTAGGTCCTAATTGGACAGGTACACCTGTATATATAAAATCATGATAATATTAAATTACAAATTTTAAAGAATATATCAGGCCAGTTAATTCTGCCTTTTTAGGTTTATGATCTGTTGTTGGTTATCATTTGAAATTAATATTATTGATTTGGAAATTCCATAGCTTAGTGAATATTTTAAATTTATTTAATATTGAGATTAACAGTTTATAAAATTCATAAATAAATTCCATTGTTGTGGAATGGCATTTTGTGACTATCTGTTTTCTTTGTCTTCAGATTCAATGTACATAACATTATATCATATTGTCTTCGTGTCAACGATCAATCAAAGTTGACATCTTTCCGATATTTCTTTATAGATCGGAAACAAATAGAGTGTATACAAAATATTCACCAACAATATATTAAATATTAGTGGTCTTCATCATCGAATCAGTGGTTTTGTTTTATTCGTCTGTTAGATATGAGGACATTACATAAAATATGTTAGTCAAATTCCTGGAGCCGTAGCTATGTGCATATTGGATTTCAATAACGTTCGACAGACGTAACCGAATTTGGCCAAAGAGTCGCTTTGTGAAATGCCAAGGAAAGGATCGTCAAAAGGTTTTCGGTTTTGAGACGAAATGTTCTTCTCCTTCAAGTGATACAAAACATCAAGTGGTCTACCATGATACGCGAATGCGGAAACAATTTCAATGGTGAAATTCAATTTTGCGTTTGTCTCGCAAGACCAAAGGGCAAAATGATGAATCAAATGTTTTTTTTGCCAGTATATAAACACACATTTCAATACAAAAATAATAATCGTACATAGGAAACGTCCCAAATAAGAATATTTAACATAAGTCTTAAGATGTAAAATTTAAACAATATATATACATAAATAAAATATGATATCATTAAAAGGTAGATGTCAGTAGTTCATTCTGTTTAAATTATTATTTTCTTAACACTTTTTTACAATAATTTATAGTCTGAATAATATGTACCATGTTTGAAAATACTAAACTAAATATAATTTTTTATTGTTTTCGTATATATTAAAATTTCTTTATTAAGTATGAATTATACAATGTGCAATGATTGATAATATAATACATTTTAGGAATTAGACTTAGATGTAGAATATATATGTGTATATATATATATATATATATATATATATATATATATATATATATATATATATATATATATATATAATAAATCATTCTACCTATTACTAAGATGAGAATTTTTATTTTATATGAGAGGTAATATTAAGATATAAAAAGTATGGTAAAAATATAAACAACCATTAACAAATATGATATAAATAATGACAATAAACTGTACATTAACATATTTGAACGTTACTTTAATTTTATAATGATATCGATTTTGGAATTTGGTTGGTAAAATGAATCATGTTTTTATTACATACGTATAAAAATGAAAGTATTATAAAATTTGGAAATATTATTTACATACATATTTTAACTGTAAGATTGTGAAATATCAATGGTAATATAAGGCAGTACGTTGATATATCTGCTTATTTCTCATTTATTGAAACTTATTGCAAAAAGTATTTTTCACATTTCAGTATATCACACATTACAATTTAAGAAGTAAATATAATTACGAGTAAATATATTTTGAATTGAGACAATCTTTTAAAGTTTAAAATATGTGGACGCGGATATATTTTATTTTTAGAATATTTATGCACTATTTTTTTGTGAAATATTCTTAGATGAATTAATGACTATAGCTAAATAATTGGTATGTTTATTTGAAGATTCGCCTTGAAAATAGTGTAATCGCTCAAGAGATGTATGATATTTTTAAAAAGTGCTTGGCTTTGGTGTATTTATAAAAATGTATTTCTAATGTACTGGTAAGTATTAAAGACGTGCGTCATTTTCCAAGGTTTCATTTATCATTTTCTACAAGTAAAAACACCTGGAACTCGCAGGGCTTGAAAGCGTTTTTTGGTCTCGTATTTTCTTACAAAAAAAAAGAACTTCGATTTGTTCGACACGGTGAAATATGAGCTTCTTTTTATACGATACACAAACCGAGATTGATAAATATACATTTGGTTCCTATATTATACTAGATGATGAATGGGTTTCAATATTTTTAATCTGTCAATAGTTTGATTGATTCTATTGCGGATAACATTTGCTAGTATTTAATGTTCGAATCTAAGGATACAAGAATAATGTATTCCTACAGTGATTTCACATCTATGGCGTAATGTATTCGGAAGGGTCACCTCGAAGAGGGATGGATATTAAAGGGAGAAGTATTACGGGAAAATCAGCACAGAATGGGAAAGAACTAGAATAGAATAAGAGTGAGAGGCCGAATGGGTAATATGACATGTGCACCATCATATATTTCCAATGCAAATTGAAAGCGATTCAATAAGCCCTAGAAATTTATTGGCTGCGGCGAAAATTGACTCGGGACTTTTTTTACCACCTTCATACCCCCTGCGCATCGTATTCTTAGCCCCAAGGTTTATACTATATAGTGATGGTAAAATAATTCTTACCTCTCTGTTTCTTCCAAATGAACATTGGAAATTTTCAATTGAAATACAACAAAGTAATTATTAATTTCTATGTATGATTTTTTTAAATTTATAATACTCAACACAGTGCCAAATTCATTTATAGTTTCCACTATAACATCAAACAATAATATATAATACAAAAAATAAAATTATATTTTTTAAGACAAAAATATACCCACTTTCTTAAAAATAACCTCTAAAATAAATAGAAGTAAAGATAAGCGAAAGTGGGTTTTTGTATTTTTTTCCGATAAATTATGTTATGACTTATTAATTATTTTAAATATCAATTGATTGTACTCCGTATTAAAATAAGTAAAAGACTAAGTCTATAAACTTAATATTGTAACATCTAATCATAATGTATCAAAACATTGCATGCAAATTATATTTGATAAATAAATTGTATAATAATAAAAAAAAGATAAGCGAAAGAGTTATTTACGATTGGCTTTAGAAATATAATAATGGGACTGACTGTATACCAGATAAAACAAACCAAAATATTTGGTCAGTCAAAAAGATATTCTTTAGGATATAATAATTTATTATATTCATTTTTAATATACCTGCTAAGGATTAAGGTAATATTTTTTAGCATCTTATTCTATGACTAGAATTATTTTTATAAAAAAAATTTCAACTGTCAACATTTTAAACATATTGTTGAGATACGCACGTTAGGCTAATATGTGTAATATTATTCAATAAAATAATGATTTTAAATTTTATGATGGATTCCAGTTTATACAAGATTTGTAAATAGCAGTCAGTAAATTATATTTCATTAGGTCTTAAAAGCAAAGCCAATTTTTATACTTCTGTACACATAACATACGAATAAAATACATACACCTTTAGCGATTATATGTTGTATGATAATGAATATCTGAAAATTCATGTTTAAGGATATGTGAAATAATAAGTAATTACACTTATTAACTTTTTATATGGAGTATATATTTTTATTATAAATATTTATTAGCCGGGAAAATGTATATTAAGAGTGTTACGGTTCTATTAGTTGTCGAGCGGCTTTCGGCGCCCGCTCCTGAAAAATACGCGTCATTTTTCAGCAGCCTCCCTTATTTACTGCGGTCTCGTGGCAAAAAGTTTTACCAACTCTGGATTTGGAAACTTGAAACATACGACGTACAAAATGTGTCGGTCGTGAGTAAATACTATTCACCCTCTTATTTCAAGATTACGCGACCATCATTCTCGCGTTTGTTTTTTTATACACCGTCTACTGAATACCAATGAACTTGTACAGGTATCACAAGTTGAAATAAAAAACGGGCTTTATCAATTTACAGTTCAACGCGCAGATGCCGAATTTAAAATGCGCAACAATTTATTAAGAATAAATCGAATCTATTTATTGGGTTTGACGGAACGCAAGGTGGATATTGAATTTTGAATACATACACATAGTGTGATAGTATAGAAGTGATTTATGTGCAACTCGGATGAAATTCGTCTTTTCGAGCCCTGCTGGTAAAATATGATAGATCGAGTACACATGTATCTGTGATCGAATGCATTGTATCCATTTCAGATCTGAAGATACCTTATAAATGAGATTCACATTGAATATCCAATACTCGATAATATAACTCACTATATAAATATTTATTGCCGACTAAAAAACGATAAAATTATTGATTTGCACACTCAAGAACGCCCATATAATATATTTTAGGTATGGATAATCATTGATAATATTTTTGGTGTAGTGGTTCAATTTATATATTCTAAACCAAGAAATTCAAGTTCGTGATCTATTATTCTACATTAAAAAATATTATTGTTTAGTAAATTCTATTTTGGTGAAATATATTCGAAGCACTCATAATTGTGTGGATTCCTGGAAAACCACCGCATTATAGATATGTATGTATGTATTTTTAACAGTGGTTACAATGACAAAGCGAACCCTAGCCAAGAGACATTATTGGAGATGTCAAGTTTATAAATATTAAAAAAATATTTTTTTAACGGGTGGCGCAATTGTCATTATTTTTGCTCGTTATTGTGGCGTATTATAAAATTAGGGCGTCTACACAATGCATTGCTTAAAGCTATACTAAATAATAGGATTACCTTAAGTGATATTTAATAAAACTGTATCCAGTTGCTAATTGTATATTTTTTATTTTATTATTTATTATCTAATAATCAGAGCCGCCTTGTGGCTCAGTGGTTAGTGTAACGGATTCGTGAGTGAAGACTCCCGGGTTCGATTCACGGCACCGGAGTCACTTGGTAGATCTAGCTTAGCAAACTAGATCTTAAGTACTCATTGCTGTGTGGTGGCCTGGGAAACCATCTCTACTATATTCTCCCGTAAAGGCCAAGGTGGCCTGGCCAACCCCTTATAAAGGGACTCCCGCCAATAGGGAAGGCGTCACGATATTTATTTATTATTTATTATCTCATCCATATGTACAGTATGAAAAACTTGATATTTATGTCAGTTGTACGTGTTAATACCCCAAGGCAACAGATGACTAAAGTATATTGTATGAACAACGAACGTATTATATTGGATGAAATTTCAGGCTTCGTACATATATGGTAGAAAAATGAATGCCTTTGGCGTCTCCAACATGTTGTCGTCCAATCCGCGGGTATAGAATAATGGCTGGGTTGGTAATGGTCTGACCATTACGTGACGACCATCTTGGAGACAAATGGTTTGACTGGTAGCGACTTTTTTCTTATAAGGGCACCGGCTGCTACAAGCTTGGCTAATATTTCATATAACCTAAGGATTAGCTGCACACATGTATGTGAACCTACGTACAAGATCATCCTATAATCTTATCGAAAATAGAGTAGTAAAAAAAATATTCAACATATCATGGGTATGTATACAGCTAGGGGTAGGGGACCTTTTTAATATAAAGAAAATTTAAATAAAAATAAATAATTAAATTTTAGTATTTGTATTGCTTATACCAAATCTCAGAACAAATAAAAGGATAAAAATGGCCATTGTTTGCTAGAAAAATAAAACAAAAAATTGAAGACCAACAGAACACCTCCCCAATTAAAAACTCATTTAAGAAAAAAAATCACTAATAAAATATTTATATTTTTTATGCTAGGTCAATGAAGAAACATCCAGGGTAACTCAAACAAGATTAAATAATCAAGAGAGCAAGAAAGAGTATACATATCGAAACTTCCTCAAAAAAAGGATTCCTCATTAATTTATTTTTAATAACATTACTCTATTTTATTTTATTTTATATACATACATTCAATTTATACATTTTTTACAGACATTTTTTTTTATGATACTAATATTTATTTTTATATAATATGTACTTTTTATTTTTGTTTACCTTATCTATTACTGTTGATTTAGTCTTTAAAAAAAGCTCTTCTGAGCGTTTATGAATAAATAAATAAAATAAAAAAACATATCATTGTTCAAACCAATTGTGATTCTTGGCCACGATAAAATAATATTATGACTAATCTATTAATTATTATCAAAGAGCGTTTTGTCACATCATATACATAATACTTTGTAATTGATTTTGTTAATGTTGAGTCTATTTTTGTTATTGTTTATTAATCTTATAATGGGTTTTTTTATTTTTTTCCCATACTTTTTATTATTTAATATTAAGTATCTCTAATGTCACATAAAATTTTTATTCTCATGTTGGTTATAGATCTATTCTAATAATAAGTCTTATTCATAAGATTTTGTGTATTATATGAACAATGTAAATTCAAGTTAAATAAAGAAATTGTAATTGTATTGCGTTATATACAATAAATATTTTTCAAAGTATGTCCATTCAGAATTCGTGAACAGAAAATATGGAGCATTTTTTATACGAGTGTTTATTCATCTATTTATATTTATCTTATTCATATTGCAAACAATCTCGCTGTGTTTTTACAAGATATGAAATGTATCATTTTGCAAATATTATTTGTCATCATATTGTATTCATAACCACCGCGTCTCGTCATTAAGGACATGTATGAATCTCCAGAGAGTATGTTTGTTAAATGAAAATTATATTCAGCATGTATATGTTATTTCATACATGGTTTTTTTAGTTAGTGTGATGAAAAACAGTTGAGATGGTGTAGAATATGTGGGGTCTTGGTTATGAGAGGTCGTGTTGTCGCCTTCAGGCATCTGGTATCCTCATGTTACATGACCAGCCTAATGAGGCGAGCTGAAAAACTTGCAGATAGCTGCCTGATAAAAAGTTTCCATCATCACATTAGAGCCTACAGCACACCCATACCAGATGCCATCTACTTTGAAGGCTTCAAATGTTGTGGTGACGCCCCTTTGGGAAAAACTCACACCGAAAAAATATTACCAAATATACACGACCCACCGAATAACCCCAAACCGAGTCACATATAACATTTCACTGAATTCATTAAATATATCATCAATTTATTTACCGAAAATCTTGTATACCTACATATTAATTTAAATAAAGTTTTAAGAACAATGCATAATTAGTACTAATCTCTGTTTTTCATGCTGGTAGGGAAACTATAGATACACGTAAAGCAGAATTAACTTGCTGGAAATATCAATAAAATATGTTTCAATTTTGCAGCTTGGCCAATGAAATTTTGTCATTTAATATCACCATATTTTTTGGATTCAATTTTGTAATTGTGCGTTACATGAAATAAATATTTTTTAAAATATGTCCATTTCATTCACCGCAACATTTGGTAAATTAGTTGAACTCTTGAGTTTAAGTACGTATAGAGGAAACGTAACTTCTGAAATTAATATCCTTATAAAATTAAAGTAACCTTCAAATAAGTCACCCGATAAAAAATTGGTTTAAGCCAAATGAGAGTTTTAAGGATTATATTTTGTCAATGTTTCCCTATATTTTTTTCTGTGTTTTTATTTTTTCCCCATATTTTTTATTATTTAATATTAGGTACCTCTTATTACAAATAAAAATGTTATTAAAATTCTTATGATACTTGTAGGTAAAAAGATTTATATATTCTCTACACCTAAGTCTAATTCTTAAGATGTTTTGTATTATTCAAACTATGTTAAATTCAAATTAAATAAAGAAATTGGTATACTCATACTTTTTATAATTTCATAATATTATCTCTCAAATCAAATGAAAATGAAAATTCTATACATCTAAGTCTAATTCTCAAGATGTATTGTATTGTCAATCATTGTATGTATACATATATTTTAAATAATTAATAACCTAAGCATTAGATTATTTTCTTTCAAAGCAGAATAAAATCACATATTAATTATATTTTAACGTAATCGATGTAATTAAAAATAAAATATATTTATAATTTTATCCTCTATTATATGAATAGCCATTATTATTTATGTACAGAAAAAGAAGCTTTTCCAATATTTTAGTGTATGCATCGCATTATTTATTTACTAATAGGTTTACAATTTATTAAAGTTCGATATTGCGATATGTGACTTTAATTTTATATTATTGGTTCCAATCTGAAAGGATTTGTATACGTGGTATTTGGGTGTGTGTTTTTGTAAGTACTTCAGGTTAGATTTATTTGTATGTTAGGTGGTTCCGTCTTTGCGATCTGCTGGATGTCTGAGAAGCAGTAATATTGGCAAACGTGACTTTTATTAGCTGCCTTCAATATTAAGTATTCATCAGATCGAATGGCTTTTCGAGTGAAAAGCGAGCCTATAAATTTTCACGACTGTCAAATTAAATGATGGCACGTGTAACAGGATTAGTAGAGTCACTGAAGAGGAAAATTTTAAATTTTCGTCGATATGGATAGGCTGCCTGTTATTTTTAATAATGTTAACATTGATTATTGAACGGGTTGCGAATTAAATTGTGTCAATATTGTCTGAGTGTGTGCTTTGGATACGTCAGCTTTGCGATAAGGGGATCGCAATTCAAAGTGATACTACTGAAAGGATTAAGTTTATGCAAATGTGTATTGAAGAGGCTAACGATAATGTAAATAACATAATACATTAAAGGCGTCACATAATCAATATGCAATGATGCGAATCCACGTAGTTGTTAATGTGACAAGCGAAGATGGATATTCAGATTAAGCGTGACGAGAATTTGCTCTTTGATATGCTGAACAGTCAATAAGGGTGCTATTATTAATATTACAGACGATGGCTCTTTACTATGAATTCCATATCTGCGACCTGTTTGCTTACCGGCTATACAAATATTGCACTATGACATGTCCCCTCTACGAGCTACGCCGTAGTACTTACTCTGACTTGTGTATTATCAAACTATTCGGGAATCGTGACTTGTATCCTAACATGGAAACTTGATATTTATTGACCACATATTTTAGCTATAAATACAACTACGCCTTATTTAAAGCGTGTTTGTAGGATACGCTTCAATTACTATTAAAATTTAATTGTAAATAAAAAAAATAACAAGTTTCTCCGGCCAACTTACAACAATGATTTCTTCAGATCAAGTTTGCTACGAGGATGGAACTTTTTTACCCAGGTGGCTCTATTATATTACCCTGAGTAATATTTGATTATTAAAATTAATTCGAGAGGTAAATATATATATTTTTTTGTTGTAATAATATATACTTAGAACAGGAATCCCATAAAAAATTATCGAAACTAATTTTGTTTACACTATATTTATATTTTGAATATGGAAAAAAAGTAAAATGTTTTTTTTTTATTTTTAAATAATAATTATTTTAAGATGAAAAGGATATTGTATCTCAACGATATAATGAATTCCTTGATATAATGAAATTTTTATATGAATTGAAGCAAGTTAAGTTATTAATTATATTAACGCCTTTTACAGCATTAACTTAAAAAAGCAATGTTATATTTAAGATTATCTACATACCTAGTTGAAAAGCTTGATGTATGTGATTAAGGTAATTTTTAAAAAGAAACGTGAAAAACTTATTCGTAAAAAAATGATTCGAATTAGAAATAAATATTAAAATAATTCTTCAGTTATATAAACATTTATATATTCAAGCCACCTACTCGACTAACTAAATAAAAACATATGGCATCAGGTTGATTTCCTCAGATGTATGTAAGTAATTAGATGTGGGAATTGAAGTTGGGTATTGCATATTTCAGTTGTGTTGATGTAAAAAATCAGGTGATTTTCCCATGAGAATCACACGTTATTCTACTTATATAGTATAGTATCAAACCTGTAAGTAATTAGTTGATTTTTTTAGTGATTTGAATAGTGTATGTAAAATATGAAGGGTACTGGCGTAGTCGTATGTAATATTAGTAATGCACTCACAAGAGCCTTGCAAAAATGCCACTCAGGCCGTTACATAGACACAATGAGAGTATAGTTCAGAGACACCATACACTAATGTATTTGAGGATGTAATATCCTGTGTGGGGCATAAAGGTGTGCTGTTTACTATTATATGCAATCGCCATAGTGTATTGTTGGCTTTCCAATCCATCTGCTTGGTGACAGAGTAAACAAATGGAGGCAAGTCTGCCACACTAACATATTGCTTCCCAACTTACAAACAATAAAGATAAACGCTCTTTCGCTGATTAATTCGATGCGAATATACACTGTCCCTTACAATACAACCACGGGAATCGTCAATTAATTTTATTGTTTCTTTCGCTCTGTTTACGAGTAAGGGCCAGAAAAATAGCCGCAATGCGATTGTCCATATAATGAGATTGAATCGTAACTAATGGCCTTTTTACCGATGGATTTTTTCCTGTATCAACAATAATAAAAGACAATTAAATTAAACAAACATATAAACTTATTTTTTTCTCTTTCATGTTCGAACTGTGCTGCATTATCATCACTGCGACTAGGGATCTCCCCTAATGCTCTAGTGATACTGCAGTATGATATTATAATATAATTAGTATTTATAAATAAATAAAAATATGCTCACAAGTACTTATAAATTTATTAAGCGCTTGATCGATTTTTCATAATATTAATAGGTTTAAATTAATATCGCACCAGTCAAAATTTAATTTATTTATAATTTGAATGTATACTCGTATGTATAAAAATTTATTACATTATTTAAATAAATATTTTTAGTGGCTCATGGGAAAAAGCGGGGTGTGTGGCTAAAAATACTGTGTCCATGGGTTCAAATCCTGCTAAAAAAAATAAAAAAAAATATTCGATCGGTTATTACGACGGATCAATCATCTTGATCCAGGTTTGGTCTGATTTCCTGGATTGTAAATAATGAGGCGATTATTAAGACATGTGTAACTAGTAATAGTTAAGATCACTGACAAACAATGAATTAACACATTATTGTGTCTAAGCATTTAAAAATTTATAAAATCTTCTCAAAAAGCCCCTCGTGGTGAATATTATTAAATATGTTATATCCTAACTCGCGTTTAAAAAGTTTTTGCATTATTTAAAGTTCATTGGTTATTATGTATTGTATGTGCATACATAATACACCAATGCATTTTCTTTTAGTTTGTATATCTAAACCCATTGTTTTCAGAGATAATTCCAGAAATAGAGTGAAATTTGATTAATGGTATTAATCCTGAAAGGGGTTCCACTAGTGTACTTTTGTCTCAGATCTCAACTTTATAACCCCAAAGAAGAGTAATTCGATTGATTTGAAATAGTTTGTGAGATTGAATATCTGGATTATGCCTTCGCATCACGAATAGTAAGCAATTAATTAGGAAATTAATGAAAATTGGACATAATATTTTAGTATTGTGAACGGTGACTGTTAGCGGTGATATTTAATAAACGGCAAACAAACGCAGGCGGTGCCTGTGACATATAGGTAAAATTTGCAATTTAAACGTTGCACCGGCAAAAACAACATTGGAATTTAAGCTTGATGGTGGGTATGTTATCGAAAGCATAATATTTTTGAATAAATTTAGCAATGGCAGTAGTGCAGGTTCGATTCCCTTCCGCGTGGTTACTCGTTTGTAGCACGAACGACATTATGTCGTCTCTTTGCGGACTCAATTTGGTATGCTGTTCGCAAAAGGAGTTCTTCCCCGATCCGATGTGGACATATGTTATTTGAACTAGATATTGAGAAAAATTCAACATTTTTGGCTGCTGTACAGATCAAAAAAGAAGAAAATAGATATGGAAACACACTGTTGATGCAGCCATTGCCAATATCTCACGCGTTTTGGAAATTGGATCGTTTAATGTCAGAAAAATCCTATTTTTGTTTCAGATATCCGAATACATATGAACGTTATTATTTTATGCAAGGTTGAAATACAAAATTGAAACTGCAACGTGGAAGCTTGTTTTTTGTTCAAGACACAGATGTTGGAGTCTGCTTCATCTCATTATAAATTACACATTTTCCTAGACACAATAAGTATTTTTTTTCACAATAGCATTTGTTAGCAATATATGTAGATCAATTCAGTAAATTATTTCCCATCGAATCATACAGTCAACGTGCAAACATTGGTTGGATTGCCAATATATCGAGTTGTTTGTTGGTAAATAGATAAAAGTAAAATGTGGGTTGATTTTCATCCTTCCAAACGCAAGGTTGGTTTGTGTGACAATTATTTCTAGTAAGTATTCCGAAAGAAATTGAATTTTTTTATTTCGATTTGGATTTAAAATACATTTTAAGAGAACCGGACGCAAATTTAACCTATACTTTATCGTTGTAGGGGTTGAATTAAACGTATGGGACAAAATGAAAAAAAATAATGGTTGTGGGTGGATGGTTCGGTGGGTTGTACATGGAAGTGCAATTTGGTGGGTCTAGGGTTGGTGGTTGTGGTTTTTGGCAAACACTCGGACTGAGGCCTTCTTATTTGCAAATTTGTTTATTTTCAATTTGTTCTGCGGTGGTTGGTCTGCATCACTGGAAACCTGCCACATGGGAACTACGTGACGTGGTTAACAGCTTCTATAAATATACACATACTTATATTTTAAATAAAAAACCTGAGGCGTTTACTAATTGTTGCTAGTAATTAAAATGATTTTGAAAATAAATAAATAGTCTAAGAAAGGAAATCGACTGAGAGTTGTGATGGAGAGTCGCTTGTTTGGGGGATTTAATGTCATGAAGGCTTTTTAGTTTGGGTGACCGCGTCGTTTCCAGTGACGGAGTATTCGCATTTAAGAAATTATGGACATTTGTTCATGGAACGTGTTTACAAAGATGGAGTCAGAAGTAGGACGAGGACCACGAAACTAAGAAAAAATAATGTCGACGGTACAATAAATACGAAAAGCTCAAAGAAAAGGGCGATGTAAGTGACATGGACAAATGGGTCGTGGTTAAATGTGTCAGAATGCCGTGGCCACCCGATTTGTATCGGATCTAATGAGAAGAAACTATACAGCTATGTTTCGAAGTCAAAAAGCATATTTGTATCGTATAATGTGCAAACACTTCGTATTGTTTCATTATAAAATTTAATTTCACCTTCAATATTAAGGCCTATATGTATAATAACACCACCAGCGTAATAGCTCAGGGGATAAGAAGCGTGGCTACAAATACTGTGATAATGGGTTCAAATCCCGCTCAAGTCAAGAATTTTTAATTTGATTTGATCGGTTATTACGACTGGGAGATCGGGAATAATATTAATAAAATCCGGATCGATCGTCTTGGTCCAGGTTTACTCTGATTTCCTGTATTGTAAGGATCACCGACAGACAATTAACACGATGTTGTGTCTAAAATCCCTCTCAAAAAAGCTCCATCAGAGATGAAGTTTCTCTGATATTCCAGACGACTGTTTTCTATTAATAATAATAAAAAATAACAATATACACGCACTTACTATCGAAAATATACTGCGAATAAGTTAATCGTCTTGACTATTATTATAATATTTCTTAATAAACTCATTTTCACGACATCTAATAGCATGTTTTGTATAAACGAATTATTCATATATAACAATTTAGGTAATAACGTATATTAGATTACCTGCGCATGTAATTTACAGTTCAGCTCGTTACCCAACCCCCTTGTATGGTGGAATATTGAATTTCAATCTAAAACTAGTTATTATGTATTTAGGTTAGTTGTTCGATAATAAATCACAGACAGATACACTTGTATTAGGGTATAATTAAACTTTATGTGTACATTTCCAGGATTGTGCAAGCAAATTACTCAATGAACACAATATTCATTGTTCATATAAGAAACAAACACATTTGTTAATATTTAAGTTGGCCACTTCATATTGAGTGTTCGTTAAAAAATAATATACCGGAATAGAATTTGGGAGAATATTATTCAAATAAAACAATAGAAAAATATCTCATCCAATTATTATGGTATATAAGATATTTTTTAGAAATCATCTCTCATAATCATATAAATTTCCTATAATACATAACTTCTTCTTTAATCTCCCACTTCATCTTCATCACATCTTCTTACCATTTCAGGATTACTTTATTTTTAAAAACAAACAGCATCAAGAAAATATCGGCAAGCCTATACTTTTATACATAAATGTAGGTTTGAACACAGTTAGTAAAAAAATAATAAAATATAAAATTAACATAGAAAATAAATGAGATGATAATGATAAAATGATGCATGAAAACATGGATTAGTAATTTCGTTTAAATAAAAAAATATTATTATTATTACGTTTGTTATCGTATGAATTAAATAAATATAATTAATTCCGCCTTTAGCCGGTGTTAGTAAAATATACATATTTATATGTATAGAGGTTGAAAGGGTTTTAAAATTAATAAACCCAAGTATAATACTGTGCAATTATAAATATTTAGTTAGGTACATCTTATGTAAAGTAAATAACATAACAACGATTAATACAAAACTAATCAATAAAAAATAATGTTAATGAATAATGTAGATAATTAAAAATATGTGGTTGATTTTTTTCGAAATTGAATGGCAATGTCTAATTTCGAATGAAGCTTCAGGTAAATATAATAAATATTGTGTCTTGCGTATGGTCAAAATAATATCAGAATGGTTTTTCTTTCATTGAATTTTAATAATCTTGCATATTTGATACATCACACCATTATACTTATTGGTTAAAATTCAATCTTCAGAATTAAAGTATTACATAAAAATATTTTTAATATTATCATAGCGTCTTATAGTTAAGATCATATTTCATTTGTATTGATAGTTGAGATGCCATCGCCATTTGAATCTAGTGATATTGTATGTAAGCTGTGAGATGTATGAGTCACTTAAGCGAGCAGAATATTAGTCGGCCGTATGAGGGATGTCTCAATCGTGAATGATATGTGTAGGTGGTTGTTGGATGGTGGGTGGTAGGTTGTTTGGGGGTGGGTAGGCTTTATGTCGGGTTCTGCTTGATTGTCAATTTGTTCACATGTCGTGTAGAGAAAAATTTCAGTCATTTGAGAGCGTCTCTCAGATTGGACTCCATCTTGCCTCTTCTATTATTTATTCCAAATTCTAAGCTTGCACATTTTTTCAGCAGTAGTATTCTTTATCGCTATCATATATTTAATGAATATGCACATATATGGCCTTAAAAATTATGGGTAATTGCAATATTAGAGACATTTTATCAACGCATATTAGTATAAAAACATAATCTACACATGCATGTAATTTTAAGCTACAATGGTTAGTTGGTTTTAGATCATTGATTAGTTGGGATAGATAGATAGATAAGTAGTTAGTTGGGATATCTGACCATATAGTGGAACCTCGATATATCGGATTCCTCAATTTAGTGAATTCTTTTCATTCCCCTTAAAATTGCAATATATTGAATCGAACCTCGTTTATTGAAATCCTCGATAATTTTTTTTTTCATCTTTATATGAGGTTTTGTATTATTAATCAAACACTTATCCGTTAATTTTACACTAATAATTAAATTTAATTTATAGTTATGACTGTTATTCGTCAATATGTATATACAAACCATCTCTACATACTGTATTAAATGCAATTTTTCGATACAAAATACCTGATATTACATTTTTTTTAAATTATGTGCCTTAACGTGAATAATGAATTGAATTATTTAATTAGAAAGACTTAAAAGTAATGCACTCCAAAGACCTCATCAGGTTTAGTAGTACATAGTAGTTTTACTGTCTGCCTGAATTAAATCCCTTTTGGTTCTTTTGACATCTTCAGAAAGGATTGGTGCAAATGAATTCACTGGCAATTTGCCGTTTTATATACAGTAGCATTTTATTTTTATACGCCAAAAAATATCCTTCAATAATAGATTTTTTAAACCTGCTTAGTTGTAAATTAATGTATAATTCGTACGATATCAAATATGTAATCCATCAATTGGTGATGATTCATATTAAACAGTTTTAACTTCTCATTAAAGACGATATCACTTGATATTTGGGGTTATACGTATTTTATTTCTGTTTGTTATATACATTTATTTTATATACCAGAATTATATTCAAATTATCTTAAAGCTTGCTCGTATTTAAGGTGAGAATGCAATGAAGTGAAAAGTATCGAAAGGAATTAGAATTCTTTTTGCATTATGTACAAAGGTAGTCATCTTTTACCTTTGGACATTGAAAAATAACCAATATTTATTTAGGAATATATATTTTTTGATATCATGGATGCACTTAAAGGTATGAAATACATCGCTGTTTTGCACTTCTCAAAGCAAACACTTTAACGACGGAAAGTACTTGAAGAAATGGTTCACTGTGAATAAAAAATGTAAATAACTCCACTATTGAGTGCTTTGGAATGAATATTATTTATTACATTATCGTTTGTATTTTAGATATAATTTTAATTATATGACGATCATTGAAATATATACTTATTGTATTCCAATTCTTATAGTATGATATCAAATAAGGCTTATTGGAATAGGTACGAAATATTTTCATGTTCCTATACACAATTGCAAGCACACACCCGATAGATACAAAAGTAATGGAATAATTTTACCTTTGGTAACTGAAATACCTATTTTGAATAACTTTATAAGGGCAGAGATTAAAAAATTGATGAATGTATACGGTGTGATGTTTGAAGTGGATACATATTGCGAGTCAGAAGTGTTTGCGCTTTTGAAAACAGGAATAGATTGACAGTGTGACCTGAAAATGTAAACGTTTGATGCTCGATGGTATCATTTTTTTACTACTACTTTATGTGCCTACTCTTAATTTAATATTTATCAAACGAGCATGAGAAGTTCTTCCTCAAATTTAACTACTACACTGCAGTTGGGTAAAAAAAATCCCACATAAATCGTTAAACAGGACACAACTCAAATGAAACATCAAATAGGAATTAATGAATCCTGGGTGACAAAAATTCTTCAAATGTATTTGACATCTGACAAATAAATATCTTCAATTATTCCTGACTATGGACTAAATAATTCTTTTGCTATTGGACCCTTGGAGTTTACGAAGCTTACACCATTTGCTAACAAAACGTTATAATAATATATTGAATTGGAGGATGTAAAATTGAAATCTATCATGAAAAAATTAAAATCCTCATTATACCATACGGGAATTGAATAAACGTCTCTCGGATTCCGGCCAACTGCTCTTACCACTAAACTAACCAGATATCTGTCATATCTCAAGACTACTTCCCATTTTAGTTTACCTGGTAATCTTAGTGGTAAGGATTTTTTCTTAGTGGTAAGATTATTTTAATTTAATACTCACCAATTCAGTGTATTAAATATTTAATAGGGATTTCGATTGAAATTCTGAAATATAATGAATCGAGAAACTTTCAATAAAGATGAATAAACAAGATAGTTATTAAGAATAATATATATCATTGTCTAGGGTGTGTGTATGTATGTGTGGGTCTTTCCACTATCAGTGTTACCAGACGGAAGAATAATATTTTATATATAATTATTTCACTAAAAATATTACATATCCAATATCTCGAAACGGGTATTTTAATGATAATAATATTAAATTAATTTAAAAATAATATTAGAGATATTTAACAATGCATAATAAATGACAATTCTATAAAAAACCAGTATTTATCAGGAAACTCGCTTTTTAAATATTGTGATGAGTGTTCTTATCATATGAAAACCATATTAAATTATTTTATTTATAATTTACTTTGAAAATTCAAACATATTCTGAATGAAAAAATAAACAAATTATTACCGTCCTATTAAAAAAAACCAAGCAGAACATCAAAAAACATTAACAATTTGAAAATTTCAATTAAAATTACCCTAGTAGATAATAGGCTAAAAGAGAACGTGAAATCCGTTCGCAGCGAACTATCAACGGGTGAAAATATATGAAACTCCAGTGCGTGTGGAGTTCACAATCAGATTGTGCGCGCACTGTGCAAGTTTCATATATTTTCACCCGTTGACAGTTCGCTGCGAATGGATTAAGCGTTCTGTTTGACCGGTCCTTAAAAATGAAGATTCCACTGACAAATAATAAAAACATGCATGAGTTTATTTATTTAAATTCCTTTGACGGTGCTCTACTTTATGGTCATGTTATGGAATGTGGTTATTTGAAGTCAACGATGTGGGTTGGTGAGATTGCAGGCATGGTGTAGTAGTAGCAGTAGTAGCAGTAGTATAATAGTAGTACTAATAGTTATAGTATTCGGCGACATTGGGCACCAGGGTAGCAAAATATGGTAGTTCGCAATAAACACCAAGCAGACCACACTAATATTCGTCTATATTAAAATTCACACCACGTTTGTTGGCCGCGGGCCACACTCCCTTTTTCAATAGTCGAAATATATAATAACATATGACTTATACAACCCCCGTATGCGAAGTAATAATATGACTACGTTACTGCGGTCAATTCATATATATGGTAATTGAATGACAAACACTGAAGCCGATGACAATATTCACAAATATTAAATTATATTATTGTGAAGGTACTGATTTGGCTTCAACGCCTTAATAACTCAACCATATTGTAAATAAAAGAAACTTGCAAGAAGAATTTCGCGTCAATTTAAATATTTACACTACTCTTCCAGCAATGCTAAGTTTACACAATTTAGTTTCATTTACGGTGGTTTTAAGGTATATATTTTAAAAATTCAAATGTAAATTTCTAATAATCCATTCAACTTAAATTTGGTTATACTCAAACAAACTGTTATTTGGATTTTAAGCCATATATTTTGTTAATATTGCTTTTATTATTGTTATTATTTATTAATCTTCAAATTTGTAAATGCGTTTTTATTTTTTTCCCATTCTTTTTATAATTTAACACTATTATTCATGTCAAATTTAAATAAAACATTCCCATGTTAATTATAGTTAAAAAGATTTATACACTCTGTACACCTAAGTCTATTTCCAAAGATGTATTGTTCTATCAATCATTGTAAAAATTTATGCATAATAAATATAAGGTATATATATTTTTTTATTTAATGGCATGTAAATCAAGTAATTTTACTTCGTTACTAATCTGATTATTATCTTATCTATCTATACTCTTTCTATTTTGAATATTATATTGCAATGACTTGGGATCGAATATGTGCATATGGGTGATCTCTTTTCCACCAATTCTACCACCTACAGGCTTTATGTATATGGTCAAATGATTATCTCCTAGACTTTTTATATATTATTATTATTTCCACGATATTTTTATTTCATACTGTTTGTTTCATTTGTCTACTGTCTAAAAAATCTCTTACAAGCGTTTTTATTCAATTAAATAAATAAGTATTATATTTTCAATATTTAGTATACCTAATTATACAGATACGTTAATGACTAACTACACTATAACATAAATGACAATATGTCTTGAAAGTAACTAGACTTCATAACCAAAATGAGTGAGAAATAACGTATACAAGTATATAATATGTTGTAAAATTTTCTGTTTTTATTTTGTAAACCATCCAAATGCATATGATTATCTGTAAGTTAATGGTGGTTGTTATGTGAGTATATGTGAATAAATAAAAAAACGTACATAAAAGTAACAACATTCATCATTAAAAAAAAATCACTGAAAATCTCCCCATGTGCTTCGTCAGTTAAACATTGATTTGTAAATATTTTTTTTGGGTAATTTATCTAGTTTATACTGGTTTTTTGTGCAATAAATAGTTGACTTAGTTGACTAGCCAATGAATAATGCATCAGTTTAATAGCGATATTAAATTTAAAAGGAAGGTGCTTTATGATTTATGGGAAGTTTTCGTTGCACTACGCGTCCATAAGTGAAATATTACCTCGCACAATATGCTCTTATCTTATGAATACTCTGATAAATTATAAACAATGTAACCATGTTAAAGGCTTACAACACTAAATATGCCAGCTTTTATATGCTGGATTTTAAAACAATGGAAAATTTTGATTGTTTCCACCGATATTTGAATATGCATTTTCAATCAATTTTGATCATTTATCCCCCCTGCGGATAAAGATCGGTAATTTAAATCATGTAGTAAAAAAACATCAAACATGGTATATGATGATTTTGTAATATAATATTTTTCCTTTTGAATATATACATTAAGGGATATTTTGTTCCTAAAAGTTTTTATACTGGGTTTTCAATAATAATTATATATTATTTGTTTTTTCATGTACGCAATGTGATAAGTACATTAAATAAGTAAATATATGATTGTTTTTATTATAATACTCATATAACAATTATACAATTTATAAAAAAATACGCCTGAATATATTGTTCCTTGATAGTGCAATTATTATTATAGAATACAATTAAGAATAAATATTTTGTAATATTACACTCCATTTGAAGTTTATTTGGAATTTTTATTATGTTTAATATAAACAACGATAACGGAAGATTATTTCTATTACATATATTAATTTAGCCTCATTCATAGTTTATAGTGCAATTATTCTTATAGAATACCGCATGTTTTGTAATATTACACTCGATCTGTCCTTTATTTGGAATTTTATTATGTTTATTATAAACAACGATAACAATATATTATTTTTATTATTTATATTTACTCGAATTCATCGATAATTTATATAAAATAAGCCGCAATATATTGTTCTTCTATAGTGCAAGAGTAATAGAGCATTTTATGAATGCTTAAATTATTTAATATAATTGTTTTTACGTTTAATATATATGATATTAATTATTTTTATTTGAATATTTATTTTTAATTTCGTTAAAAATCTAATAATAGTGTAGTACTATAAAAAAGTGACGATAATTATTACTTTCATAATAATATTCTTAACTTACATACAGTAACTATCGGACTTCGATACCACAACAGGATGCGAAACCCAATTGTCATGATGATACCGCAGCCTTCGTCAAAAAATATAAGTAGACATAGAGTATAATATATAAATATTTGATTAATATATGTATAATATTATGCAAGTATGGATATATGGTAGAATAGGCAAGAACTGATGCTGCAGTGAGCGTGTGATTGCTTCAAGATGGCAGAGTTGGTCGCGATGTTGTGCCTACCTTCTCGCCAATCTTCACAACTAATTTGCCGTTATAACCCATCACCGCCATCAAATAACATTTTAAATTTTATATAAAACAATATAATCAAGTTATATTTCTTCTGTACTTTATTATGATATATCATATCGCTGTTTTTCATATGGACAAACTACATTTAGTATTTATAGTTAAGTTCAGTAAAATTATAAATATTTGAATGGTGCCTATTATTCAATGTATATTAACACGTTTATTAGTTGTAATATGGTAGTAAGTAGTGAAATTAAAATGGCGTTGATCAGGTGAAGGTTGAGGCTTTGTCTCTGGCAGGCGTCGCGACGCCATGTGCACGTCATGTCATGTTACAGCCGCCGGCCACTTACCCAATTATTTCAATCCTACTACTCGTTAAATACATTACACATAATAATCACCACTATATTTAGCTATTTGTATATTTTAAATTGAGCACATTACATTATCAAATTATTGTAAATATATCGGCATAATATATCAGGGTGCAAGGCTCAATTACAAAAAATATTTGATGGGTTATTACCACTGGAATATCGGCAATAATATTAATAAAATCCCAGTAGATCGTCTTGATTCAGGTTTACTCTGATTTCCTGGGTTGTAAGGTTAATAATGTGGCGATTATTAAGTCGGTGACCTGTGTAAATAGTAATAGTTGTGGCTAATAAAACAAATTTTATAAACACCTTCTCAAAAATCTCCTCTGGGCATATTACATATTTTTAAATTGAATAAAATAGAGCAATAGTACCCGTTCTTTGTCCAGGTCATGTATAAATCCAGGTATTATTCCCACAGGAAATATGTAGAAGTATAAAAAAAGAAGAGCATAAAATCTAGCTCAGATTTTTTTCAACAGAGTTGACTAAAGTAAAATCTTTTTCACAGTAAGGGGTTTTTTTTTTAAAAAATCATTTATCAATTGAACATACCGATAATTTGAAATATAATTTTTTATTAATACGGAACCGGAAAAACTTACTTCGTTTTCTCCATAAAAAGCAATTAGTCCGATTTGAACAATGTATATATTTTTGTTTAGATTAACCGTTAAATATTCTTTTGTATTCTTGTATAGAATTCTAAAAATTGTCAAATATCAAATTTCCTGTAATATCTGTTTACGTTTCCTGTTAAGGCCATATGAGAGATTTATTTTGATGTGTGTTGTTTGGATGAAGGCTGACACGTATACGTAATCCATTTTATATTAGCTTCTCCTTGTTTAACGTTAATTTGAAAAAGAGATGTGGATTCAATATAAGATATATTGCTTGTAGCAGGTGTTTCAAGATGGTGTAATTTGATTGTCGCAAATATCTGTCACGCGCTACGCCTAATCGAAACGAATAGAAATTGCTTTTTTATTATTTTCGACTACATCTATTTAAGATACACACAATTGTGAATAAAGCAAGAATAAGCCAAAGAATTACTTTATTTAAATATGACACAAATACAATGTTTTCGTTTATTTGCGTTAAATTTCATTCCGACGCAAATTAATTTTATGATACAAACATCTATATTGATTGTTGGATTACACGGCTAGTCGGATGCACGCTTCTGAAAAAAAATATCCAGGAAATTGTGTCTCATATCAATATAAATATACTCGAATATTTCATATTTACAATCGGAAGGCTTAATGGCAATCCAAATAAACCGGAATCGACAAAGCCAAACGGATATTAATGCATTTCAATTTCAATTATAAACACACACACAATATACATATATTCACCCGATAAAATAAATACCCGTAGATCATATTTACACAGACGAGAATAAAAGGAACAAACGGAAAATTTGAAAAATAAAAACCAAGTACAGGTAAATAAAAACGCACCGAGCCGAACGGTCAGTTTTAATTAAAAACGAAAAAACTTAAAAAATACAGGGTGTGAGCCGGCACTGAAGGGGGATTTTATTCATACATTTAAATTGAAAATAAACCAACGGATGGCCAAACAGCTTTTTTATATGTTCGATAAAATTTGGTCTGGCTCGGTATCGAAACAAAATGTAAAAGCGGTACACGAATGATTTGTATCGATTTAATACAACTATGCAAAACTATAACGCAGGGCATTTCCATCGGGAAACTCGATAATTAAATCAATCAATCATATGTCAATTTATAAATGCAAAGCAAGGACTAATTATATTTGTTCGGGAGCTATTACATACATTATTTGAAATTAATATAAATATGCTTGTTTAAAACTTTTCATCGGTAAGATATCTCATGTTAAATAAGCAGTTCAAATTATCCAATAAAAGTATTCACATAAAAAATAAACATAATTTGTCTTTAAATAAATAAACTTTTAACTAAACTTATGTATATAGTTATTTTAATTAATTCAGCTTTCCATTTTTTTCAAATAATACATATAAAATATGTGTTTAGTTTACTTATTTATGTATATTATTTTAATATTGTCACTATTTATTAATCAACATATTTTTAAATGGGTTTTTATTTAATGTTTAAAAGATTTATATACTCTGTAAACTTAAATCTAATTATTAAGAAATTGAATTGTATTATCAAATCAATGTTTGATTTATACTTAATAAAGAAATTGTAAAATATATGTTTATTCTTAATACCTTTTCAATAAAAGTATTTGGTTCTTATTATTTTCTCAATTTTAATTAAAATTATTGCAAGAAAATTATCAATAGGAAATTTAAATGTGAAATAAGAGTACGTATTGACGGTTTTGACGGAAGCGTACGACTGATTTAAAATTTACGTTTTATTCAACGAAATAGCGAATGGATTTGCAAAATTTGTACTGTCAAACATTAAAATGGTTGTTTCGTTTTTTACGACTCGAATGACAGATGACAGCTGAAAAGTGACAATCGACAAGGCCATGTAATTTACAACTGTTCAAATTTGCAATAGTGATCACCCTGAAATAAAAAAATCATATTTATCGCTATTTATTTACGTATTACGTGAAAATATTGGAAAATGTATAAATTATCGAATATTCCAATTGACACATCGGATGTACATATTTATCATGAATGTTGTCAATCGGAATGGAACCAGAGCGCGTTTTTTCCTCCATTTGCTGATTGTTTGTGAAATTTTGATAACAATAATTTTAAAATACATTTGAATTCTTTATTTATATACTTTGGCTTATATATATATATATATATATATATAGCATATATAATATATATATATATATATATATATATATATATATATATATATATATATATATATAACAGCCAATTAAAAAAATCAAGTTCTCTGGTTCACAAAAAAAATAATATTGAGGCAAAAAAATGAATACGAGAACCTATACAAATTTTGCAGTGGCGTCTTGTGAAGGAAGATTATTAATTAATTTATAATTAAATAATCATTGTCATTAATATTCTATACTAATAATCTCATAACATCTTTAAGACGGTAAGGAAAATAAATATTTTTGTATGTGTATATTAGTTTTTCTCCTTCATATCATAATATCACATATGTTTGTAGAGCAAAATTTAAACTTTAGACATCTCAAGTGAGTGAAACTTCTCTCCAATGGCCATTATAAGTAACACCGCTAAATTTTAATAAAATAATATGTTACGATATAACCAATAAATTCATTTGTGGTAAAACTTAAGTGAAATTTACCTTACCAAAGTAAGTAAACATGTATATGAGTATGTATTATTACCGTACGTAGAAAAGAGATAAGGCATACTCATGTAAAAGTTAATATAATTCTAATAATATCGACAAGTTTATTCGAAATCTCAGTGAGTGTGGCTTCGTGACTCGGTGCCGTGATGAAGTTTAATTAAATCGTGGTACCTTTAAATGTGTTTGCATTAATGGTAGACCAGGTAGAAGTGGGTGGTCACATTCACTACATTCAACCTGACTCCGCCCTTTACAATGCTTTTCGCACCACCTTAATTTATAATGGCCATCATAATGTGAGATATCTATAAATAAATCTATTTTTAAAGATGAATGTTGGTATGGTTATTATTGTTAGTGTGACAGACGTGGTGTAATTTCCTTCACACCGACCAGTTTAGATATGCCCATTGATAAGTCACGCCATTTTCAATCCCACACAATGAGTTTCATGTCGATCACTTTGCACTATATCAGTAGATACATATGTATGAATATTAACAATAGTTATACTAAACATATTTATATTTTTGAGCCTTCTTATAGTCCGTTTAAAAATTGGAAACAACTGAGTTGTTTGTCATACTGCACAGTCAATAATTTATAAAGTTATCTGTCTAATTGTTTGTATTCTTTTTTCGAAAAAATATTAAATATTTTGTTTTCCCATAATGGAAATTTTCACCCGTTGAATTTAGGTGTATGTAAATTTTTCTGAAAATGGTCAGGCTAGTCTAGTCAAAAAATTTTCATTAATAATATTATTATACACCAGATTTTATTCAAAAAATCAAATGATAGAATTCAATCAAGCAGATGTCGACTCAAAATCCGCTTGTAGTGATTTTTAACTTTTGAATTTAACTGTTTGGTTCACGTTATATTTGCTTGGTACAAGAGAAGTGTAACTTTCGCTTACAAACTTTGTTGTTTTGATTGGATTGGATTGTTTATTAATTTATTTATTTATTACAGTCTGTTTATTACACCTACGCATGTAACGGCATTAAAAGCAGTATTATGATTTTTTGGTTAAAAAAAACAACTTAAAAATAATATAAAAAATAAGCAGTAATAAAAAGAAGAGTATCATGTATGATAATATTTAAAAACATAAAACATTAAATTTATATCACATATTAAAATAATTATTATTTAAAGAGCACCGTGTGCAATGCTTTTGTTTACGTCTGGGTGGAATTTCATAATCAAAGAAATTTATTTAATGTAATTTTTACAATATTCCAGAATATTGTGGAAGTTCAAATTATAAGTGCCTCTTTTTAAGATTAATAAAAATGCCGTCGTCCCTCATCACTAATTTAATTATAAATCCTGTCATACTAAAAGTAAATAATAATCACAATGTGTTGATGTGCACATTCAACTCGTCACTGATTAAGATTAGGAGTACTAACATTTTTAATTCAATTCAAGACACATCTTCTCATCTGTAGTTAAATCCTCAATGTTTTTCATCTGATTTAAAACGAGTGTAGAGTTGCGTTACGCAGGCTTTAAATGAAATCGATAAGGATGTAACGCGGCTATAGTCGTAGAAGGCAATAGAGCGAGCTTATCTGTCTAATCTATGGCGCGACAATGAAAGTCAATATGAGATGTTGGTAACGGTAAGGCAAGAAGACGCAATATAAGGAAAGGCTCACAAAGAAGGAATACATTGACAGAAAGAGGATAGAAGATTCCAACAAAGAAGCCGTACATAAAGCTGGAGACCTGAAATTTGTCATAAAGGCATCGGATGACGTTGTACTAGAAATATAACCAATAATACATTTCTAATAATTCAAGCCTTTCTGATCCTTTGCCTCTCGCTATTCAATAATGCTGGCATTACTTAATATTATATGTATTCAAAAATATAATTGATATTTATATTAGCAATATTATTGTATTACCTACAACTAACTTGAAAATTCGGATATTGTTAGGTAATATATAAATGTAGAGCCGCCTTGTAGCTCAGTGGTTAGTGTAACGGATTCGTGAGTGAAGACTCCCGGGTTCGATTCACGGCACCGGAGTCACTTGGTAGATCTAGCTTAGCAAACTAGATCTTAAGTACTCTACTTAAGTATATATATAAATATATAAAACATATAAGAACAAGAAAATTTTACTTAAACAAGGTCACGAAAATAAATAACAAGCTATGTATAAATATAATTTGTTTGTTTTTTTTTTCTTCAAGAAAGACATTAGACATCTTTTATACGATTTTGTTGGGCTTCTGTCCATAACTTTATTTAAAAAAATGTAAGACAACATTTAGTTATCTTAGATCTTTTGAACACACACAAATAATATTTTTTATTATTATAATAGACATTTGCATATAATTTTCTAATTTAAATGAAATTTTACATAAATTAATTAGAATGCATTAAAATCATCCCCGTACATATAATAATGCACATTTGGTTTTATCCAATTTGCTTTATAAGCATATATTAACTTGAAACACTCCTAATATCTAAAATTATATTGAATTTTGGTCGCCCTTGTATTATAATTAAGAAGGAGTGGAATCGATATTAGGTTTAGAAAAGATGATCTACAAATAAATAAATACTTTAACATTAAATTTAATTGTATTAAAGCGAATTAATTATTCATGAGATGAGTGTTGTATCGAGGTTAAAATCATTTTTTAGATAATATATTGTTACAGTATGTAAAATCTCTGATGGGTTAAACTGATTTCATAAAAATATTTTATGAAATAAATAAATATCGTAACGCCTTCACTATTGACGGGAGTCACTTTGTAAGGGGTTTACCAGGACACGGTGATCTTTAGTATTATAGTAGAGGTGGTTTCCCAGGCCACCACACAGCAATGAGTCCTTCAGAACTAGTAGATCTACCAAATGACTTCAGTGGACACAGTTTTTGCCGATGCCGTGAATCGAACTCGGGAGTCTTCACTTACGAATCCGTTACATAAACCACTGGGCAACAAGGCGGCTCCATATACATACATCCATCTACAAAATGCATAATTTAATAATATAGGGATTACATTATTCGTATAGGTAATATTCTTTATTATAATCGTGTAGAGAATATTCATAATAGTGTTACAAGTATTAAATGTGTGCGGTTGGCAGTCGAGAGCAAGAGTTGAATAGGAAGAGACAGAAGGGTGACGCGACTAACTTGGACCTCTTCTAATACAATTTGGACTTCATTATGAGAAACTTTAAGTTGATTAAAGCCAGTGTTGGGACACAGGGACTCTACTAAACTAGTATGAAACATATAAACTGAAAGATGCCGATGTGAAGCTACATTAACGGAATCTCGGCTGACCTTTGCGGTTATCGGTGGTCACAATATGAACTATTAAAGTTTGCACTATCTATAAAAATATTCAAAAGAACTCTATAATTCTAGTACAGCAAGATTATTTATTTATCATTATAAATCCATTAATAATATTTTTTTTTTGGAAAAAAAATGATATTATAAATACAGGGAGACCTATACATAAAATTATATTATGTCCTTAATCTGTTCCATATCATTGGATGTACTTACATACATATGTATATAAAAACGTTTTTTTCCATAAAAATAAAGATAAAAACGATTAAAGTATTATGACATGCACTTTTTTATAAAAAAAGTATTGTATTATTATGTGTATTGTAATGTAGCTCTTTTTTAGATTGTCAGACTTCCTTATTTAACTTATGTTAGTTCGTATTCCAAATGATGATCGTATATAAACTAAAGTATCCAAACGGATAGATATATATTTATTGTTTTTATATGTTATTTTAATTAACATGTAATGTAACAAAACATTTTTGAAATGAATAAATATATTCAAGTTCCACTGTATTGAAACAAAAAACAAAATTAATAACAAATTATTCAAAACAAACTGTGGGCATTTTCATGTAACAAATTTAAATGAGAGTAATTTGCCTGATTATATACCAGATTATATTATTTATTTTAAAATAAAGTAAGAGATAAACAAGTTATCAGTCTCTCTGACATTCTATTTTTTTCGATGTTCAATTATGGAAGAACTGACTAATATTATTAATTATTATTGTATCAAAGCGTGTTTTGATATGCACACGTACAGGATATGTTTTAGGTGTAGTAAAGCCAAGAAATGAAATTAATTTTGGCAAGTATTAGTTAGGTATATGATAATATAGAGAGAATTTACACACGAATGCTAAAATGCATTTGTGATGAACAAACAAGAAACATGTTCGCGATATTACCGTATTGTACCGCAAAGCCACATCTCATACTATTCCTATGTACTACATAACCTTTACCACGTCCTTGTTTTGTGATCTTCCATTCTATTCTACAAATACTTGGAATTAATTTATGTGGCCACTTTATAAACATTAAATTCCGCTGATCTTATAGCAGTTATCATTTCGGGCTTTTAATACCGGGCCTTGTCTTTGTTGCTATTTTTATAAAGCGTGATGAATTATAATCATCACTTAATAATCTTAATATTTTAATAACCACCCAAACATAATTTAACTATCGGAAAAAGTTATTCCCTATTAAACTCTATAATAATGCTTAAAATATTTAAACAAGCTTTACACAACGAGATTAAAAAATACTCTTCCTAGGGAAAAAATCTGATTGATCCTTCAATATTTTATAGAGCGAATGAAAATTGTATGGAATTTAATCAGCCTAGCCTAGTTAAATTTAAGAATTTCTCCTCTTTGCAGAATAATACTGGATTAATAGCTCAGAGAATAAGGCTACAAATATTGTGGTCATGGGTTAAAATTATCTACGCTCAAGTAAAAAAATAATATTTGATCTGCTATTACGATTAAGAAAACATTATGCAAGATCTTGATGTTGTTTTCTCTTATTTTCTGGATTGTAAGGTGAATACTGAGGCGATTATAAAGTTGGGCAAGGACACCTTACCGGTAGAAAATAACAGGTAAAACATTATAGTAATATTTTATTTGTAAATTTTTTTGAATATAAATGATGGAATGTTATCAAGATTTTGTCTCTATTGAAAAACTATTTTATTTTTATTTTCCTTTGTAATATCGAGGGTATACTGTTAATATTCACTTTGTCATATTTTAACGATTTTGAGTTAGAAATGCATTTGTATATGTTTTTTTATTACTTGATCTACTTCCAAAAAGCATTTAGTCGTATCATCAATATTTCAGGAGAAAATAAATTTACATTTTTGGTTTCTGTTAGTTAGTTAGTTCTGGTAGTTAAAATATAGGTATTTTTTTATAAATATGTTGGAAAGATAAAAGACTTATACCACATTTATAGTTCTGTTAAGAGCGTGACTTTCTTTCCCCACTAATTCGCCATTATCTCAAAACTATGAAATATGTTATAATAACTTAGTTCATTTTGGCAGTATACTTTCGATATGATGTAAGGTCGGAGCGTAGAAAAATAAATACAAAGCAATTTAGGTTATTATGTTTCAGCGAAACTGTAATACAGTCTATACAAACTGCCATTAATCCATTCTAGCCCTTTAAAAAGTCCTAGCAAAAAATGGTTTTCTTAACGTACCACGTGTTTTTGAATAAAAAAAATATTTATGTACATTTTATAAACTCGACAATGGATCATTGGAAGGTGGATAATTTTAGGTTAAAATAAATAAAGTAGTAGTTACGCACATAATAAATATTTACTGATTATTAATTGATTTTTACATATACACAATTCTGGCGCGAAATTCTAGTAGTGACCTTCCATGAATATTAACGATCATCAATTAAATTATCGCGCATAAAAATTCGTATCTCGAATTTTTCTCGAATATTATTCGTCGTATCTCAAAACATTCGTATGTCGAGGTATCACTGTACAATATTAATATAAAATAATGTTATTGACCTTATAATTGAAGCCTCTTAATAATAATGATAGATTATGGTAACAATAGTGGCTGACTGATTAAAATATGTAAGACAATGTTGGCGTGGTGCATATTTTAGTGTAAAGGGGTGTCATGAGGTTATTGAGGAGTAACTTGGTGCAGTATTGGTGCATTAATTTCCTTGGGGCATCACTGAGCTGACATTGCTGCTGCTTCTGCTATTGTTATAGGTTCACTTCCCTTCTATCTGAAAGCCTGAAGGCTGTGTTTGCTTTTCAATACGACCATAAATGTGTTGACATGGATATTCAACCCGTATTCTTCCATATCACCAGACAAATTTAGACACTGTGTCATTTCTACGGTGCATGCAGGATGCGCTTACAAATAGCTTTTCTAATAATATAAATAATATGCATGTTTTATGGAGTTGTGTGTTTATTAAAGCTATCAGAAATATACGAAAACACCAATACACACATTAAAAAAAACTCTATATGTCAGTATAGCGTAATATTATAAAAATATTGTTTATGGAAAACTGCTGAAAAGAGCTTATGCGACTAAATTATGGGAAAAAACATAAATAATATTTAATTTGTTAACTATAACATAAGCAAATAGAGCTCAATCCCATTTCTTTTAGATTTTTCCTGGATTTATCACAAAGACTATGAATCTTGCAAATTGTCAATACTGGTTATAAATTATTTTGAATTGTGTTCTTAGACGATTGATTCTTATTAGAAAAACCGCTTATAAGAATCATAACATTCTCACTGAAACAATATAATACTTTTAGTTTATTTTTTTTGTATTTTTAGGAAAACCTAATAATTGATTTAGGTAGTATATAAATTAATTTTATATGGAATGACATTGTATTTCTGTTAAAACTAAATGATGTGCACAGAATGAGTGAAGCTAAGTTAAAATAAGTAAATTCATATAGAGATTTTTAATTATTATTTATAATTTAAACCTCATATTGAATGGTAATAGAAAAGTGATATTCAGTAACATACTAGAGAAAAGTGAAAGAATATTTTATTGTTATTGTAAGTTTTAAATTAACAACTACATGTAATTCATGTCATTAAACCAATGTTGTTAACAAGTTAAATTATTATTTTGTATTAAGTATTAAGTCCTCAAATATATCGCAAGTGGGTTTTTGTAACTTTTACCCATTTATTATTATTATGATTATTGTAATAAAATGAAATCTTTAATATCAAGATTATGATCATCATGTTAAAATAAGAAAAAAGACCACGTATGTAGGCTTAATTGTACCCTTATTAAGTATTGTTTTAAGAAGATTATTGTAATTTATATTTACAAAATTGTAAATGACACGTTAAATTATTATATAAGAAAATAATTAATGAATTTAAAAAATAATAACAATACTAATATCAAATGATTCTCTTTTGTTATAAATTTTTGTACAAATATTTTTTTGATTTATGATTTAACAGTCTAAAAAGTCACGTTCATGGATGCTTAATGATGAAAATTTGATATGCCAATTTATTTTTCAGTCGTTCGTCGTGTTTTGTATTGATGACGTTTTGTATATTCAGACCACGTAGAAGATATCTCTTGTATGTGTATTATTATTAGAAAGAAAGAAATACAGGCCGGGATGTTATTATGGTTGAAATAATATATTTGAATAAGAAGCAAAGTGTACAATATGCAATATATGTATATATTATTTCTGAGGTCGCTGCTGAGAAAATTGGTTTTGTGATTAATTTTCACCAAGGAATCACACCCCCAACATTCATAATAACTGGAATTGCAGCTGTATATTATTTAAAAAATAAAATTAATATAAAATTTAAATAGGGTTAAGCGTTAGAAGTTAAGAAATGGGCGATTTTCATTGAATAATATTTAAATAAGAAATAACTTAGATTAGATTGATAGAATTATGTAAATAAAATCATGTGAATGGATTGGTTTAAAAATTAATTATATAGTATTTTTTAAGAATCTTTGTAAAGAGTAGACTCATAAACTATTCTAAAAACAGAGATAAGACTCATAGGATAAGGCGCGTAGCTACAAATACTGTGGTCATGGGTTCAAATTTAAGTAAAAATATAAAATTGATTTAATCGGTTATTATAACTGGAAGATCGGTAATAAGGGTAATGTAATTATTTTAAATTTATTTACTTATATACGCTCTGAGGGGCTATTTATTATTATAAAGAAGGTTATTAATATTTTTGTTTTTTTTAGACACAAAATTATAGGTATTTATTTTCAAATTTTACCTGTTACGACAGAGCGGCTCTGCCCGATTTCATAACCACCTCAATATTTACCTTATAATCCAGAAAATCAGACTAAACTCGAATCGAGTCGATCGATAGTGATTTTATTAATATTAAACCGGATCTCCCAGTCATAATACTCTTTTTTTGACTAAGCTGAATATAATCCCGATTGATCTTCTCGTAGTTTTTGTTTGTGTGAGTGTTGTAATAAATTTTCAACATAAACACTAATTAATAATATCCCGACAGGTGTATTCGATTATGAATAATCGTTTAAATAACCACACGAGCAGTACTCATTTTTAATAGAATTCTTTTTTGGATTTCAGAAGTCGCATTATAAAGTTTCCAGTACATAATCTTGTTTGTGCTTCTTTGGCGAGATAGAGCAGAGATATGATTATTATGAATTTGTGTATTTTGTGCAGGTTGGTTATAAAAAAGATCAAATTTGGACGGATAGGTTGGATGGAAAATTGAGATTCAGTTTTGGCGCAGTGAGGCTCGCATTATTATTCAAATTCAGGGCGTAAAATTTTGACGTCGCCCCGGGTTCTGTGTTGCTTTTTACGTGCTTTATTCAGTGATGACATTCACGTGTGAGCATCTCAGGCCACAATGGATGTGTGGCTGGATGGCAGGTGAGAGAGAGACCTACTTGCACCTGACTGCTATCAAGTTTGATGTCTGACAGACGGACATCTTAAGGATATTTTACGAATTCAACTCTTGCATGCATTTGCCTCTTCGGCCGGCTTTTCCCTTATAACTATATTATGAACATTCAAAATGCAGTGGTCTTGGAACGATTATATTATCATAATTTTATTAAAAAGGTAAAATTTATCATTATCATTCCAGCTAGTACACATATAATAGCAAATTAAAATGTATAAATCATAATTATAAACATAAGATATCGCATGAGTGGCTAAATTAGTTCAAGTGGCTTCAAGTGGCCAAAAACATGAGTTACCTGGCAAACATTATACTGTAAACATCTCTCTTCATATCTTCAGTTATATTTAACAGTAAAATGGGTAAATGCATTGTTACTACATGTCATATGGACTCAAATAGATCTAGGCTCAGTTTTTACCGCTGACTACATCTTTAAGATGTTTAAAATATTATTGCGTTTTAATCGCTAAATATTGTCACAACCACTCCAGGGCTCACTAGGTTTTGAGAATTTTTAGGTGAAATGAATTAAGGTGATTGAGACACACTTATGCCTTTATCTAATAGGAGAAAGGAGTGCAACAATACACGGGATAAACAAAATTACATAAATTTATTATGCATAGATTTTATATCTATGCATGCAATACATTCATTGATCTCTCATGCAATACATTCACTCTAATCTTTAAATATGCAGATTTCACTTCTTATTTTAATATTGTTTAGATATGTTAAATATTACAAAAAAATATTAAAAATCCTAAATATTCGATGCACCTATACTTATTGAACATAATCTAACTAAACTCTTTATAATATTATAGTTATGTCAGTTTTTCATATCTTTAATTATACAATGTATATTTTTAATTAAAATAATTCTCAGTCGAAAATGATGGCGCACATACATATACAGGGTGGACTTGTGATAAAGGTGGAAATAGACTGAAAATATTTAAGGGGGTGGTAGGGTGTCGCGCGAAAAATAATATTAAATATATATTTTTATTATTAATTAAAAACTAATTAAAAAAATTAATCACGTTTTTAACAGACACAATACCAACTCGACAGTCACTACTGAGTACTTCACAGAAACAGCTGATACCAAGATGGGGGGCAAAACTCGATTCCAAAAGCACTAGTAATATTTTTATTATTTTTTCACTTATTTTTTATTATGATATTCTACGACCCCCTTAAATATTTATGTTACTTTTTTATTCTGGAAATTAAAAAATTATTTTACTAATTTAATTTTGGTTATCTCAAACATACATAAATAATGAGACAAGAAATTATATATATGAATTTTTTTAATTAAAATTTTTTCAATGGGAAAAAGTGAAAATAAATATTTTGGAAGTTAATTTATTGTATTCTTCATATTAACATGGAATTAGACTAATTTAATTTTGTTAATATCATATAAATTAAATTTTTTTTTATAAAGAAACAAGAAATTTAAACAATGAGGTATGAAAGTTAGCTATAATATGTATATTAGCAAAATATCAAGTGCATTGAGTAATTGTTGCAAGTTTATATTATTTATATTTTTCGAATTGTTTATGTTGGGATATCATATAAATTTAATTTTTGTTATTGCTTCATTTCAAATACAGAATAAACTATCATCACAATTTGGGTTGCGCCTGAATTGCTGCTATGCGATGATATTTTTATACAAGTTCCTATAAAAATATTTTTTCTTCCACTCCACCACTTTTTTGTCAGTTAAAGTATGATAAATAAGAGTGGGTTCAAATCATGCTCAAATCAAAAAAGATTGAACGACTTTTGCAATTGGGCTATAAAAAAATCCCGATCGATCGTCTCGATCCAGGCTTAATTTTTATGTATTGTAAGGTAAATACTGAAGCGATTGTTCGTGTAAGGCTGCGATGTTGGTGAACTGTAATAGTTTAATAGATCACTGACAGGTAAATTCGATGTAGGTAAAATCGATAGTAATTTTAAGTTTATAAAAAACAGTTTCCGCCAAGTGCCAACAGAAGACATATTAAATTCATTAACACAATGTTGTATAATATCTCACTTAAAAATACATGTATGTATGATATACACGTATATCATATAGTAAAAAAAAACATTCAATTATGATTGGTTATATTGTCATTTTGATTGTGGATATGCTTCCTAGTAAGTTCTTCAATTTGAAATAAAAAGATATTTAAAATTTATAAACGAGGTTAAAATGACCCCGCAGAAGGTCGTTAAGGAATGGAGTTTGGAGATTTCACGGCAGCCATTCTCGACCACCAAATGTGTTGTTGTTGTCGCAACTTTAATAATTTCGGCACGTGGATGTTTAATTTTTCATTCTATGGTGAAAAATTCATAAAGCAGCAAAGTTAAGGTCGGCGTGAGTGTAAGAGCCGAGGGTGGTTGAGAAGTTTTAACTGCAGATGCCGGATCGGCAATTACTTTAAGATTAAGAAAGTTGTGCGGTAGAGAGAGAGAGAGAGAGAGAGAGACCTGGTGGTGGGTCTAACAAACTCCAATAATGGCCGACCGCCTCACAACAAACTAACTTAGTCCAACACATTCATTGCACGTGTAATTAAAACAACTGCCAAACTGGACTCGTACGCCTATTTATACAAGTATTCCACACCATACATAAGCCGACAACCAAACTAGTCTCATATAAAAACAAACAAACAAAAGAAACGGATCTGTGATTAGCCACAAGAGTCATTATCGTGGCGAAACTCCAACTACTTTGATTAATAACACCAGACTCGACCTATTTATTGTAGAAACATTGTTTGGTTAATGGCATTCCAATATTAGAGGTGGAAACTGAGTTGTTCAATTTCAGTCATCACTTCAGAGGAAGATGACAATATTATTGATTTGCTGATGATTGCTAAATTGCATTGTTCTAAACTTTACAGCAATATCATTTTGTATAATTAACATCTTACTATGTAAAAAAAATAATAAATATTTCTTTGGCTAGGAACATTTTTAATCTAAACATGCGCAGTATCAAGCAAAATTATTATTTATTTTTTATCAATATTTTGATTTAAGATAATATTTTATACCGGGTTGTTAAATTTTTAAATCCAGTTTTCTCGAAACCTGTGTAGTAGACATATTAAATTTGCTCTCTTGGCCATCGATATTAAGTCATTTGGCGTTTTTGCTGATTTTTCACGTTAAATCCGCCAAACTAAGTTATTTAGCAAGCTGAACCAAAATACCTCCGGGAAATTAATTAAATAACTTACTCAACCTGTTAAAATCAGGAGGTTAATAAAACTAAAAATACGATATACTTTGCAGTACTTGTGATAGTCTGAAATAAGTATTGTACTTTGCTAGGTCCTTTAATTGAACATTAACATTTTTTTCATTAACTACAAGTTTCTTCATATAGTTCCAAAGCTACGTGACTACAATTTATATGAATTTTGAGTAATATTTATACATTCCGCTTCTTCAAGCTGTGTCAAAGTTAAAGCTGATCATAGCCGATGTTTAGATTGAAGCCTTTCAGGTGCATCTGACATGAGTCAAAGCGATGATTTCGTCACAAATGTCATTTGAATGGAGGGGGAAATATATCAAAAGTTTTGCTTTAGCTTTTATTATTGCCTGCTGATATACATAGTCAAGAATTGACAGTTTGTAGCACGAGCATAATGCGTATCTCCAAGATAAGCATTTTGCGGATAAATTTCCGAGTGAATCGCGCTCGAGAATTAACTCGCATTGAAGAAACCGACCCTAATATATTTGTTTGACTTTGTAACCGGTGTCTTAATGTCTTAGAGTCAGTTTCTTCAAGTCGTGTTAAATCGTGTGCTAAGTGGTAAGAGATTATACGAATCTCGTGTCAAATACAAATATTAAGTTTCTTGAAGGCGTGTCAAAGCTATAGCCGAGCGGTACCGAGCGGTTCCGATTTATGTATCGGAAGCATTCAAGAGAACTTGGATACAGGCAACTCGAGCTGAAGCCACGCGTTCGGCACTAAACTGCAATGAAGGAGGAAATTTAACACTAGCACGAGATTTGGATATAACACCTGGATATCGGGCAAGCTAGGATTTGACAGCTGGTAGTTCGAGCTAAATCTTGAAGAAACGCATTTGGCGCGTAAATCGCCGAGTGACACGAGCTCGAGATTTAACACGACTTGAACAAACCGGGCCTCAATATATTAGATTAGGAATGTTAATATTTATTTGTGTAGATAGTTGATAGCGGTGAATCGATACGATTAGTGGGGTTTGATGGTATCGCAAGTCGTTATTTATGCGGGCACAATGGAGTGGGTGATAGCGGATAAGGTATGTCATTAGGCTGACCACTCTAAGCAGCAATGGTCAAACAGACTATGTGAAGCTATTCATCAAAGACTGCAGTCACCACCGACGACAATGGCCCTCCGCTTAAAGCATTTGCCGTGTAGTGATCCATCAAGGTGTATACAACTATACTTTGCGTGATCCATACAACTACACTTGCCGATACAATCCACTCTGTTATCATTAATCAATATCCAATATTCGATACACTTCACACTATTTAATTATACCTATGTACTACACAAATATCTACGTGAATAATGAGAAACATATTAGGTATTAATCAAACTGCGGGTGTCAAATTATAAAAATACTACGTTAAACTCATAGATATAAATATTAAATATCGCATTGCATATAAAAAATTCGTGTAATTTTGTGTATCCCGTGTATTATTGCACTCTTCGCTCTTATTAGATAAAGGCATAAGTGTATCTCCCTCACTCAAGACATTTCCTAGTGCCCCCTGGGAGTGGCTGTGACAACACTTAAAACGAAATAATATTTTAAACATGTTAAAGAAGTAGTGTTTGGTAAAAACTAGGTCTAGATGTATTTGAGTGTATGTTTGAGTCCATATGACATGTAGTAACAATGCATTTACCCATTTTACTGTGAAATATAACTGAAGATATGAAGAGAGATATTTACAGTATAATGTCTGCCAGGTAACTGATGTTTTTGGCCACTTGATCCACTTGAACCAAACACGCATTTAGCCACTCATGCGATATCATATGTTTATATTCATGACTTTGAGCCATTTTACGAGTAATTGAAAATAATATTATTTAAAAACTAGCATTATTATAGTATTCGTAGATTGAATCCGAATTATTGTTTATTTTAAGAATGAAAAAAAACCTTTGGTTTAAAATCGTGTAAATGTAAGGTAAGGGGATGAAATGAGGGATGTAAAGGTCGGTTGATCGTGGAAGCTATCTGTATGCAAAATGCATTAAGTTGTAGTGTCCCCTGTTTACCGTATTCCATTAGCAACGTTTACTATGCCCTTTAAATGATAATCGTATGGTTTCTATCGCTATTAGATCAGTTTAGACCGTATAAGAAAAATCAATATTGATAATGGATTATTGTAAGGTATTCAGAACTGTAAAAACATGGGCTCATACTTGTTGACTGTCAAAAGGAAGGGTGTTGGTAAATATAAATCCATTGTACCATTTCAACGAATTTATTAGCAAGAATATTGTATTTGCACACGGTAAAACAAGCAGCTTTCAGAATGGGAAAATCATACACATTAATAATAAACAGACAAACGATATAAAAAGAAGAAGATACAACCGGTTTATATGACATCGTAAAATTGAGGGTGTTGTGGTCGTTTTTACTACTATGTACTATGGTTTGTTGCTACTCTCAACCGTAGTTTGCGTACTTCGCAATAAATTAAAATGGGTGAATTTTATCTGCAATTTAATGTGTTGCAATTAATATAAAATTTAATACAATTGCTCTAACATTTTGATTAAGATTTCTATGGGTATCATCCATATTTCAATGACATTAGAATATATAAAGTTCTGCTTGCCGCTTGAGCAGTTGCTTGGAGATTGTGATGAATCTGGAATCTATTGTTTATAAAACAGCATAGAAAAATATTAATTTATATTTACAGTACCGATATTATTGTTATTGATTGTACTACAGCTGTGGTACGATCGTCAGTGACCGCATATCACCTGTGATGACGCTGCGTGACCAATTAAGACAAAAGGAAATATACTAGCGTGTCTTTACTAATATATACTAATACTAATTACTAATAACACCTTGTCTTATTTACTACGTTATAATAAAATTTATTAATATCAACTACTACAAAGATCTTGAATTTATTTATTATTTTATGTCAAATTGAGATTTCGCGATTTTATAATCTCATTCGTAATACAGTTTTATTGTAGTATCAATATGAATAAATACTTTTTAATAGTAGATTAGTAGTGCAGAGGAAAAATAAAGAAAGAACTCTTATGGCGATGTTAACACGAGAAACCGTTCGAGTCTTATTAAGGTTGTGTTAAAATCTTACGTTTCGATGGGTTCTCCTTGAAGTTGGTCATGAGCCAAAGAGCGAAATCGTGTATTTTGGACCAAATTGGACATTTTTGTATTTAGCTATGTATACGAGACATATGCAAGTTGGTCGTTAGATATGAAAGAGACATTACTTTCATGGAACACTCGATATTATGTTGCGGCATTCATTTTACTGAAATAAATAGTCTGCGAACGTAAAACTTTACGACTTTTGTCTTTGCTATGCGAGTTTTAACATTTGAGGATGACCTTTACAAGTTATGTGGAAAAAATATCGTACAGACTTCCACAAATATCACTGCTTCTTATTATGTCTTCTAAAAGGTTCGATTGTCTCTATATATTTGTCTTAATGGTATTGTATTTATACATCAAATATTATTAATACCAAATTATATTTTAACTTATTATTCCATTTCTGCGTGAATTTTTTGTTGATATTTTTTATAAAGTTTTCAATTTTTTAGAATAAAAAAACAGGGTTGCACCTTAAGAATACTACTAAAAAATAGTATTTCCATAAAAAATATCTTAATGATGTTTCTAAATTATATACTTTATCTTTATTATATTAATGATGTTTCTATATTATATGAAAACTCATGCAAAAAGGGATTAATGAAAAAAACATTATAGAAATCACACATATATACCCGTATTTTTTTTAAAAAATAACTTAGTAATTTGTAATAATGTATAATATATTTATTTTCACCTGTGCAAAATTTGAGAAATAAGAAAAACATGCAAATTAGACACTGATAGTATCAATGCAGAAATATGATTTTATAGCTACAAACTATATATATATATATACTAGCAAAATAATGATATATTATTTTGCTAGTAAAATTTAATAGATATTAATTTAATATTTTCTTATGATACAATATTTTTTAAGTATGTATGTAATTTTCTCATTAAATTTTGTAATTAATTCCAAATATGTATGCTACTAATCATGTAAATATATTACCATTTATTTATTTTACTTATATGGGCATAGTTTATATAAGCTATTATATAGTTTTCT